>OX465266.1:1337526-1488585 GCA_949987775.1 Aproaerema taeniolella
ATAGTTAACTAAATTACCAGTGAGTCCTCTCAATTTGGCCACCTGACATAGAACTTCCTCCTTTTTTGAAGTTGGTTAATTAAAAATGCTGTATAACATTCGATTGCTTATAAATGTGTCTGGTTTGTTCTGGTTTAAACTTATAACACCTGTCATTTTTTTCGGGAGTCAATAAAATTGAATATCTTAATAGAAATACATCCAAAGTTGGGTTTGTTCGAATACTTATAACTCGAGAACGACAAGACCGATTTTAATAAAATTTGGTATGGATGTAGCTGATACACTGGATTAACACATAGACTACTTGATTTTCCCAAATTCCCACGGGAACGAAATTCCAGGCGGAAAGCCAGTATCTTATAATCTGTGTGTAAAGATAAACTAAGAACTCAATAACTTCTAACTCTTACTTAGTAAGCGGAAGTAGTCTCGCTCAAGTGACAGTAATCTCAACGTCTTGCAATTACATCCTTTCTAGTCGCACCCGCTGCGCAGACGCATCAGACACTATTCTGATAGAGAGTTGCGTGTTTTTATAATATACTAGCTTCCCGTCCCGGACTTCATTCCCGTGGGGATTACGGGAATGAATTAAACACATAAACTTTCCTTTTGATTCACTTCGTCTATTGATGAAAACCGTATCAAAATCCGTTCAGTAGTTTTGAGTTTATGGCGTTCAGACAGACAGACGCGGCGGTGGATTTTGTTTTATAATATAGTAAGATGAATATTAAATATTAGGTGCCCACCTATAAAATTGTGGTTGCTTCTTCAACATTTTTAGAAATCAGATTTTTTTATACAAACACGTGGATATGACATCCAAATGTAACCAAATTTTGTGGGTAGATTAGAACAACATTCAGCTTATAGTTGCCAGATTTAGTTTATTGAAAGCAGGGTTCAAAATTATCAAGATAATTACGCGTCTTGATAATTATCGGATAATTATCTGATAATTATCGGATAGTTATCGGATAATTATCACCAGTGTAAAAAATATTTGTTATATTGTTTTATAACAAATTGTAACAAAAAATTATTAAAAACAAATAAATTGTATTTGTTTTTAGCAATGGTTTAAAGATTAGACATTCTTCTAATACCTATCTAAATTTTATACTAATATTACTAGCATCCGAACGAAGTCCCGGGTAGGGTAGAAAAGCTAGTCGTAAATAAATTAACTTAGATTGACCAAAGAAGCCAAAGGAATATCTTCATCCGATGATGATTCTATTTCCATTGGCTTTGTTGCTTGTTATTATTAATCGATAATTATCCATCTGTTATCATCACGATAATTATCATGATAATTATCCGTGATAATTATCCTTTCGAACCCTGACTGAAAGTGGTTTTACCCAGAGGCCAGGCTGCCGGGCTTGTTTCTTGTGATAATCGTGCAATATATATTTAATTTTATGCACCACCAACTACTTCTTACCTTACTGCTGTCCTACCCTAAGGTTGCCTGGAAGAAATTGCTACCTAGCAATAAGGCCGCCTTGTTGTACACTATGTTTTATGTTCTGTTAATTGTATTGTATATCTTTGTGTGCAAATAAAGTATATTGTATTGTATTGTATTGTATTGTAAAACAAGCCCATTGCATCGGGCTAACTCGCCGCCGGGTAAAGCCGCCGCTGGGCCGTCGACTTCTTATACCATATATACGATACTATAGCCGGTTCTTATACCACGATTTTCATTTTTAACCCCCGACGAAAAAAGAGGGGAGTTTTAAATTTGACGTGTGTATCGGTGTAGCAGATGATTGTTCTCGGTTCATGGTGTTCATGTCTGTCTTTGTGTGTATACCAAGGGAGCCACGACACAAGCGAAAACCTTAGTGTAGTCCTTTGAGTGTGTATGGTCTATCAGTTTATATATATATTCTTTATTGCACAAACACAGTAGAAAAATTTCACATAAAAAAATAGTGTACAAAGGCGAGCTTATCTCTACAAGAGATCTCTTCCAGCCAACCTAATTGGTGAGAAATAGTGTATGAGACGAGATGAGAGAATTGCGCACAAAGTAAGAAAATACCAAATAAGAGAAGGGCTTATATTATTAATACTTAAATATAATGAAATAAAAATAATATATATACTAACATATATAATACATATAAACGAATATAATAAATCATACATACATAATATATAATTATTGCTCCTAATGGGAATAAATTGTTCAGCTCCAGAGTTATTCAGATAATAGCTGACCCGGCCAACTTCGTAACGCATTTTTTCCCATATTTTCTCACCTTTTAAACCTTCCCTGGACTTCCACGACTATTTCAAGACTAAAATTAGCCAAATCGGTTCAGCCGTTCTCGAGTTTTAGCGAGGCTAACGAACAGCAATTCATTTTTATATATAAGAAGACTAGCTGATGCCCGCAACTTCGTTTGCGTGTTAATTTAGATTTTTACATACAAAAGTTTTTTCCCGCTAACTCCCGTTCCCGTAAGAATTTTGCAATATCCTGTTGCAACTAAGCTTTAAATTTACTAAGGTACCTGCATGCCAAATTTCAAGCGTCTAACTTAAGCGGTTTAGATTTTTCATACAAACGGATATTCCCGCTAATTCCCGTTCCCGTGGGAATTTCGGGAATTCCTTTCTTAGTGCACCTCTACGGTACCTAAGCTACATCCCTTCCAAATTTCAAGTGCCTACGTTTAGCCGTTTATGCTATGCGTTGATATGTCAGTCAGTCAGTCAGTCATTCAGTCAGTCAGTCAGTCAGTTTCTCCTTTTATATATTTAGATTATGTCAATTACAATAAGAAATAAGGTATATAAGATTGAGTTAAAAAGAGCGACCCTCGGAGTTTCTTGCCTATTCTTCTCTGAGGAAGACTACACCTTTGCGAATAGGCGAGAAGTTAAAAATACTAATGTAATTCTGTACTTTTTAATTATTTCAAGTAACATTCTGAATGTTCTATGAATTAAAGCTATTCTTACTTTGATTTTGATTTTCGCTTTTAACCCCCGACGAAAAATAGGCGTGTAATAACTTTGACGTGTATATCTGTGTGTGTCTTCATGTGTATACCAAGGGAGCTACGACACAAGAGAAAACATTAGTGTGGGCATAGTATAAAAAGGAGAAGTAGATTATCTTCATACAAACGCACCGCGCTTGGATGTATGCGCCATAGTATCTATGAGTCGCCGCACGCACACTCAACAAAATCTCGGCGTGTTTCTCAGTGCGCCCCAGTACCGCACAAGGTTCGAGTGTGCGTGCAGCGACGCATAGATACTATGGCGCACACATACAAGCCGCGCGCGGTGCGTTTGTATGAAGATAACCTACTTCTCCTTTTTTAACCGACTTCAAAAAAGGAGGAGGTTTCTCAATTCGACCGTATATATGTATATATATTTATGTATGTCCGCGGATAACTTCGTCGTTTATGAACCGATTTTGATTATTCTTTTTTTGTTGGAAAGAGAGTATCCCAAGGGTGGTCCCATGGTAAGGAAACCAGGATCAGATGGTGGAATCCTGAAGAAATTGAGGGAAACTCTCGAAAAAATTGTCTTTTTGGGATTGAAGTCGGTGACTCTTACGTTTTTGACGTGGAAAATTATATACTATGGTATGGGCCTTGGGCCTTTGAGTGTGTATGGTTTTTTCTGTATATTCTGTAAGTCTGTCTGTGGCGTCGTAGCTCTTAAACGGATGAATCGATTTTTAAGCGGTTTTGTTTTTTGGTTGAAAGCTGACGTGCTTAATATGGTTCTTAATTATACCTGAGTCTCATAAAGTGTTTATCTAAATATATAAAAGGAGAAACTGACTTACTGACTGACTGACATATCAACGCACAGCCTAAACGGCTTAACTTAGGCACTTGAAATTTGGAAGGGACGTAGCTTAGATACCGTAGAGGTGCATTAAGAAAGGAATTCCCGAAATTCCCACGGGAACGGGAATTAGCGGGAAGATCCTTTTGTATAAAAAATCTAAACCGCTTAAGTTAGACGCTTGAAATTTGGCATGCAGGTACCTTAGTAAACTTAAAGCTTAGTTGCAACAGGATATTGCAAAATTCTCACGGGAACGGGAGTTAGCGGGAAAACTTTTGTATGTAAAAATCTAAATCACGTAAGATAGATGTTTTCAATCTGTGTACTCTGTACAAAAAAAAATTAACACGCAAACCAAGTTGCGGGCATCAGCTACTATATTTAGATGTGGAAAACGACGCTGGCTGTATTAATTATAATTTTTGTTAATTAGATAACTAGCTTTCCGCCCGCGTGGACTACTGGTTACATCGTGCCCAGCTGTGGGATAAAATGTAACCCTATGTCATTCCTTATGGTCTAGTCTATATCTATACCAAATTTCATCAAAATTGGTTCAGTAGTTTAGGCGTGAAAGCGTTACAAACAAACAAACTTACATTCACATTTATAATATTAGTAAGGAAGTAAGTATTACATTATAATATTTCTGTTTGTTCTCCTGATTATAATAAAATAAAAATACTTTCGTCGGGGGTAACAAAATGTGAAAAATCTCAAAAATATAAATAAAAAAAACTGTTAACAGAATCAGGTGTCTGCAAAGGAGTAGTGTCGACCACAATAACCACAAAGTAGCTGTTATATACCATAAACTTAATACAAGCAGCGCAGCTATGCGGGACGGGTATTGGGGTTTCTGAGTTATAGAAAATACTGGTTTAACTAATCACCAAAAGATAAATCTAATTTTAAAAAAATTAGTAAGCCCCGACATTTAATTCAATTATTTGAAAAATGGCGTCCACAATCGTGACTTTGCCGAATGTCTGAGTATAACTTTCCCATGGGAACGAAGTTCTTTTTTTATTATAAGATGGGTTAACTCTTGATCTCAATCTTGACCATAAAGGTCACAGATGAGGTCGACGATGGAGCGAGTTAACCCAGAAAATGCCTATAAAACACAGCAAGCTGTTTGGCGTCGGACTTCGGTAGGAGGGTGGCCGCGAACCAGACGGCCCTTTAAAGAGCCTACCACACCGCATGAGACCATAGGACGACACCTCAGATTCAGAAAAAAATGAAGTGTCGTTGCCCGGGATGATTACTAGGAGGCAGGTCTCATTTGTGTTTCCTTAGTCGCCTCTTACGACACCCACGGAAAGAGATGGTGTGGTGTTATTCTCAACCATCCTAGTTGCTAATAACTCAAAACTGAATCAATTTAGATCAAGTAACTTAGAAATATCTCGATTACATCAGCTTTCAAACAATTTTCTTTTGCTACGAAATCGTTAATCAGTGAAATCTGTCAATTGGTTCAGGAGTTACGTTGTCACAGACAGACACAAAGATACACAAACACACCCACAACAGATACACAGACCTTGACATACACAGACACACAAGTAAAACTTTTGACCCCTTTTTTGTCCGTTGTCGTTATGTATCAATGACAATTTCTTAGCATAAGTCATATTCAGGATTTTCTTTGTTAAGAACAACATGTTTAAGTATTTGTGACAGTAAAACTACTTTAAAAAAATAAACAGGAAATTTTCCTACGGAAATCAAAGAAAAGCAGTCGAGTTAAACACGGAAAGAAAGCTGAGATTTTCTAGTAATAATGATTGAACATTTTCTAGATCTTGTATTATCTTCTTCCTTTAATTAACAAATACTTAGTCTACAAGGGTCTTGTCGTATTGTAGGCGAAAGCCTGCCAACCCTTACTTATTATCTTATTATAAGATGGGTTAACTCTGGCATAGGGCTCCAGGATATGTGATAATACAGAAGGGTACTGTTACAATAGATCTGTCAAAGTCGCAGTGACACGGGGGTCTGCGTACACGAGTGACCCCAACCCTTTTTTTATTATAAGATGGGTTAACTCTTGACCTCAATCTTGACCAAGGTCATATAGAACTTCAGTTCTGTGTCGTGTCCCTGACCATGTGACTTTTCTATGATGTCCGGTCACTCCCATACATTTCATTACTTTCGATTTTATTCCTAGTTTAAAGAATCTGATACTGTCCAAGTTCTGATCAGCAAAATATGAAGTAAGAAACTTAGAAGAAAAAGAAAAATTACTTAACCATCCCAGTTTTATAAAACGCAGTAAAATAAGTTAATTTTATGACAATAAAATTTTAAAATTCAAAAGAGAAAGTTTAAAAGCTTTTTCGAAAATATTTTGGAAAGTGGAAATAAAAGTGGTTTTATTTATTCATTAATTAATAAATTATTAACATTAATTAATAAAAACAGCCTTTTTTTAAGTACCTAACTTTTTTTTTGTAAACTAAGTATGTTGCGTTTAGTGGTAAATACTATTTCAATAAAAGACACAGGAAAAAATGAGCGTAATTAAAAAAAAACTGACTTATAAAACTGTTTAAATCTAAAAGTTTTGTGAAGTTTTTAGTGTTTACTTTAAAAGTTCTGTAAATAGGTCTCCCAGCAAGTTTTTATAAAGCATGCTTAAAGGAATACGAGAACAGCAGCTTTAGGAGAATTTGTGGTCTCTGCCTATCCCAAAACAGGAAACGGCCATGAGCTTATATCTCAGCAATTTCTTAGATAGTTCACACATCGCTATTCACCTCTAACTTAGCAGGCTTAAATGGGTGTTGCCTTTTTTTAAAACTTTTCTAATATAACTCTTTAATATAAAAAAAATACAACTCCCGACAATGGATTGCTTATAAGTTTAAAATGGCTCAACGGATTTTGATCAAATAATTCTAAGAACCAACTTGATCACTTCAGCTTTCAAACAAAATTGGTTTATTCGTTTAGGAGTTACGATTCCACAGACAGACACACAAATACGACCTCTTTTTTATCAGTGGTTAAAAATATTTGATAAAATTATATTATTTCTAATTATCACTTGCTTAACGGTGAAGGAAAACATCGTGATGAAACCCGCCTGTCTAAGAAAATTCGATTTCAAAAGACGAGCGGTCCACCAACCCGCATTGGGCCAGCGTGGTGGACAATGGCCTGAATCCCCTTCGTGTTTCGAAGTATATGGGCTGGTGAAATTAAATGACAAAATATTTTTAAATATTTGTGTTGGTCAGGAATCGAACCCGTAAATATCCGATCTATCAGGAGAGTAACTGCAATAATCACTGTCGAAGCTCCTGAATTGAAACATAGAGAAATTAAAAACTTACCTTGCCACATCTTCCTTTGCTTGTTCAAATCGCCATCCCAGTTATCCAGGATTTTTCCCGCCTTTTCTCTTGCACAATTCCACGCATTCTCCTCGCCTATACAGTCCAAAATTGACATGAAACTAGGCGCCAAATTCTTGCCTAAACTCATTACATATTCATATGACCTTTCCAAAAAACTGGCACTTTCGGCTTGGCTTAAAAATACGAGAAAAACTACGAAGAAAATTTTCTTTGACGCCATTTTGGAGTGCGCCCTTTGGCGCGTTAACTTTTATTCAGGCAAAGGATATTGTCATTCAGCTTTTTATTTTTTTTGGCAAAGGAAATTGGCGTGCAGCCTAATTGGCTTTAAGACGCGCGCGCTTTCTTCAACGTTCAAGGTTGCACTAAGGCGTGCGGATGTGTGAGTACCTATTTTATAAGCACCTACTTTCTTTTGCCAAGTTCAATATGAAAGTTACTCTGGCGCGCTTATGGTACGAGGAAGTTAAGGAATTTGATTTATTTTTGGTTTTAAAATTGATGAAATACCGCTGACGATTCAAAAATTTTCACTTTTTAAAATGGGGAATTTTATTTGCCATTGTTTTTTAATGTCTGTTATTTAAGATAACAAATAGCATAATAACTCTAAATAACAGTTTTTTTTGTTGTACCAGCCCATATACATCCCTACCGAGGGGCACGGGCCTCCCTTCGAAACACGAAGAAGGGAATTTAGGCCATAGTCCACCACGCTGGCCCAATGCGGGTTGGTGGACCGCTCGTCTTTCGAAAATGAATTTTCTTAGATAGGCGGGTTTCATCACGATGTTTTTCTTCATCGTTAAGCAAGTGATAATTAGAAATCCGTACATAAATCCGAAAAGTCGAATTTAGTGGTACAGGCCCGCACCAGGATTTGAACCCGCAACCTTCCGATTACAATGTCTGGCTCATTACCAACTGGGCTATCACCGCTCAATATTTGAATACGTTTAATTTTACGATCGGTCTTTAATAAAATTGAATATGCATATTTCTTGTTCATAGTATATTTGCTTAACTACAATAACAGTGACAATGAAAAACCTTGTTAGAAGGCACAGGGAGCAAGGCTGACGACCCAGATGAAGGTAAAATTGTATACCATCGAAATATGGGCCAAAGATGACGCACAGTAACCTAAGTACAACCGTTTTTGAATACAACCTTGTAACATTGTTTCTTTTTTAAACTCCTATGGATTGTAAAGGAAAAGAAAAGATATCTTCAGACACATTAAACCGTTGGTCTCTGGCTTGGTTTAACGTTGTACAGTCGTTAATGTTACCTACACCAAGTTAGAGGTCTTTTGGCGGTTTAAAAACTCTGACCTGGCTTCGTCTTTCAAGCTGGACTGGAAGTGAAATATAAACTTAGCATTTTCCAGCTGCAAACACTTCTCAGGCAGTAGGAGCTAGTAAGTGAAACGAGAGGGTATTGCAAAAAACTAGTAACTCCTTAAAAGCAATGGGTCCGCAGATTTACAATAAAATCCCCTCTGACATAAAGGAGGCTTCAACTCAGCACTCCTTCATTAGGAAACTTTTTTGTATTTATTTTTTTATTATAAGATGGGTTAACTCTTGACCTCAATCTTGACCATAAGGTCAAAGATGAGGTCGACGATGGAGCGAGTTAACCCAGAAAATGCCTATAAAGGTACTGGTACTCCCACGCACCGACGGAACACAGCAAGCTGTTTGGCGTCGGACTGCGGTAGGAGGGTGGTCGCGAACCAGACGGCCCTTTACAGAGCCTACCACACCGCATGAGACCATAGGACGACACCTCAGATTCAGAAAAAAATGAAGTGTCGTTGCCTGGGATGGATTACTAGGAGGCAGGTCTCATTTGTGTTTCCTTAGTCGCCTCTTACGACACCCACGGAAAGAGATGGGGTGGTGTTATTCTCAACCGATCACCACACGGTTAAAACTAAACTAAAACTGTTCCTAGCCCGTAAGGCATACTATAGCGTGAAGGAGTTCCTTGACGAATGAATTACAAATTTTTGTGCAATAATTACTTGTTTTTGACATTTATCATGAAATACAATTATTTAATATTATATTTTATATGGACACAATTTCATAATTTGATGTTATATTTTTATTTAATTAATTATAATAATTACTTAATTATAATTTACTTTAATTACTTTAATTGTAATGTATACTTAATTGATAGTGAATGACTAGTAATAAATAAATATGAATATGACTAAATTGTCCAGAGAAGATTTTCTCAAATTTTTGATATCATTCTTCGTTTCTAAAATATCCTGTTATTACCCTCTAAAGTCTCCCTAACTAATTTATAGTCACCCAAAATACCTATACGATAAAAAACGGAGAAAAATCTTAATGGTAGGCTAGCTGCAGTGACGCACACGATCTCACACTACCGTTGATACTTGATCCGCGCGACCCCGACGCATGCGCATTTTTTTATAAAAACTAAAACTAATTTCTAGAAAATTTTATTGAGCGCGTACTATTTTTATTGATCAATTAAGTATTGATCATGCTGGTCGATCACTTTGTTTCGAACTAGATTTTTTAAATCGGTATTCAAATTTTTAAATGAAAGTGTAAAAAATTGTTTCAAAATCGTAGAATGAGAGATTTGCAGACGGAATTACGTTTAGCAAACCAGTATGTATGTAATTTTTTTATTGCTCGAAAACAGCATAATATAATGATGTAGGAAAAACAGAATGTACCATTTATGTTTCCCTTCATTTACAAAAAACCTGCCGGTTCACGAAGTTAAAAAATAATTGACACAAATGTTAGTGAATATGTCATATGATGAAACTGAAGTTTTACTGAAGCACACAAAATAGCAGTCTCTTTTTAAAAACAAATTCTTCCATTTATCGCTCCCACTATACTATACAAACATTAACAATTACGCACACACATACACACACCACACACACACACATACACAGACACATACTTTTTTGCTCAACTAGAAAATCTATAAATCTATAAGAAATGTCCCTGTTTAATCACTATGTAAAGATAATCAAGACACAGGCCTAGCCTAGTGTGGTTATCTCAGTAAAACTATGTTGTATTATTCGGACAGTTTAATAAATCATTTATCATTTTATCACCAGCTGCCAACTCTTCCCAGGTACACTGTAAAAGTCAGTTAGTGGGACGCGAGGGTTTTGCTGTGTTGTGGGCGTAAGGCTGACAACCTCTCACCACTATTCAATACAACATGTTTCTCTTTTCTTCCTAGCGCATAGTCCCGTTTCTCATTCGGGGTACGCTTGACCATGATCCAGGATTTTGGCAGATCAAGTCATTACAGTGGAGCTACTGCCATCTGACCTCCGTGACCCTGTTACCAGGCGAACTTAACCGGATTGGGCCAGAGTTATTCAGATATTAAGTCAATTAAAATTAGAAGTAAGAATTTTTATATGGTTGACTTAAAAAGAGCGACCCTCGGAGTTTCTTGCCTATTCTTCTCCTGAGGAAGACTGCACCTTTGCGAATAGGCGCAAATTCAAAAGTGCTTATTGTAGTTTACTATATTGACTTGTTCAAGTAACATTTTGTATGTTCTATGAAATAAACACTTTTGAATTTTGAATTTTGAAATTTTGTTACACTTTCAGTTGCCTGAATGTGCAGGTTTCCTCACAATGTTTTCCCTCACCGTAAGAGTATCGGTTAGTGTTCAACTAGTGTACATAACTCAGAAAACGAGTCATTGGTACATCAGGTTACCACAAACTGTCAAATTTCCCCAATGGATAGTAAACTCTAATGTTTGGAGATAAAATTGAAAATCGATTGAAGAAATTTGTCAGTTTTGGATAGCATGATGTGCTGTTGTCCCTATACATGGCGGCGCTGGGATTTGAACTCGGTACCTCTAGATCAGTGGTTCCTAACCTTTTTAACCGACTTCAAAAAAGGAGGAGGTTTCTCAATTCGACCGTATATTTTATTTTTATTTTTATGTATGTCCGCGGATAACTTCGTCGTTTATGAACCGATTTTGATTATTCTTTTTTTGTTGGAAAGGGAATATCCCAAGGGTGGTCCCATGATAAGGAAACCAGGATCTGATGGTGGAATCCTGAAGAAATTGAGGGAAACTCTCGGAAATATTGTCTTTCCGACTAGTGTGTTCCTTAATATTATTCAATATAAAGAATTTTAAAGCCCTATTATTGGGATTGAAGTCGGTGACTTACGTTTTTGACGTGAAAAATTATTAATATTGTTGCCCCTGTAACCTATGAGGAAAACTGATTTTACCCCCATTTAAAACGTCATCAAACCAAACAATACTAGCAATTATTAAATCAAACAATACAAGCAATGTTTTATCTTTTATTTTAGAGAAAAACTCTTTTTCTTATTGTGTTCTTTGTTTGGCACCTACCTCTGTTTTGTACAGTCAAGACACGTCACGCTTGACACTACACGTCTCAGCTGAGCTCTGATTTATACTGCGCGCCATACAATGCAGGGCCGGTCCAAAGTCCAAAGTGTCAGGCTTGACGTGCTCTTGACTGTACAAAAGAAAATTAAATTTTGCACCAACTTCATCGCATAGAACTTTGTGGATTCTCAAGTTTGTAGCACTGCCATGAATATGGTTCAAAATTATTATTATTTTTACAACTAATAATTAGGTTCTTCGTTACCCCCGTAAAATATCAGATTTACCCCCGCAGGGGTAATTACCCCCAGGTTAGGAGCCCAGGCTCTAGATGTTTCATCTAATAACCCCCACAATTTATCTCAAGCGTGGCTATTTCTACTAACAGCTCCCTTAGTGGAGTATTTAAAGTATTTTTTCAACCCCAACACAAAAAAGAGGGGTGTAATAAGTTTGACGTGTGTATCTGAGTTTCTGTATGTCTGTATGTGGCATTGTAGCTCCTAAACGAATGGACCGATTACGATGTGTGTTTATCAGCCTATGTATGTATGTGGGTTTGTACCTCTGTGGTACTATTTAGACCAAACGCGTGGGCAGATTTTGATAAATAATACATCGTTGGATTTGTCATGACGGCGCGAATGTCATAAAAGTATAAAGATTTTGAAAAATCAAAATGGCCGATTTTGGCCGCCATAATGTAAAAAAGAAAAAAATTAAAATCAACAAATTACATCAAGTGGGGTATCGTTTAATAGGTATTTGAAAATCATTGTTAGATTTCTTATATAGTTTTTTTTATCAGAACTACTGTTTATTTTATATATGTAGGTATATATTATTTATTTATTTAGCTAATTGTATGTGCTTATATATGTATTAATAATTTATTTTGTATTATAAATTTAATATCTCACTTTATCTTGGTACACCCTTGCCCACTTCAACTGCCTCTCCCTCTCACATAGGTTAGCTGGAAGAAAACTCATTGCTTGAGTTAAGCTCGCCGTTGTACATGTCCTTTCTTTGTGTAATTTTTTATACGTATTTGTGTGTACAATAAAGAATAAAGAAGATAAGTAATGAGAAGAAGAAGATTATTTTAGAGTTATCGCTAACACCACCTTGACCTAACGCTAAACGACCAAATCATATGAAAGGTCTGTGACATTCGCATTATTTTGTCAATTGTTTTAGCGTTAGAACGCTAAGTGTACAATCAAAAGAAAAAAAAGTTTCAGAAGCAATTTGCAACGTTTAAATTGTTTTATTTATTTTGAACTTTGCTGAAAAAGACGCTTTCCCTTATAGTTAGGGGGCGTCCATTAATTACGTGAGGTGTTTTGGCGATTTTTCGACCCCCCCACCCCCTCTGGTGAGATATCGTGAGATTTGTATCGACACCCCCCCTCCCCCCTTTATCTCACGTGAGTTTTATGAAAATGCTTAGTTTTAGTGTAAGTACGTATTGGTAATTTATTTAGAAAACTTACATAATTTGCCTAATTATTTTTAAACTTTTAATAATCGAACAATAAAAAACAGCTATGATTTACCAACTAAAATTTGAAAAAAAAGATTGTTCTAATTCAGCCTACGGGAACTCATCCCAAGGAGCACATTTTAGAGCCTTTAAACCTTTTCTATCTATAAAAGGTTTATACATGGTATTTATTAAGATAGCAGCACTCTATAGATAGTCTTAGGAAAATATAAATGTTCTAATAGGGTAAATTGCCTCAAGTCAAAATATTAAAACCTCCTTTATACCAATTCACTTAAAATAGAGTGAATTGTCTATAGAGTAACCCTTAAAGTCTATTATTTTAAGACCTTCTGTAGATAAGTGGTATATCTTTAGATAACATATTCTAAAAATATTCTTTGAAGTCTAATAATGCTCTAAAAAATAAGTATTTCTAGTCAATTCTAGATATAATACTTCAGTAGGTAATTTTTAGGGTAATGTTCTATTTATTAACACGAAAAGTGCGTCTGCAGTGGCTTTTTCATAAAAAAGCAATAGATTAAGTGCATTAATAGTATATATAATAAAACAGTAATTTAGTGTTATTATGCAAGATGGACAAAGTAAAAAATATTAAAAGATCTGGTGGATTTCGCAGAAAAGTGCAGCGAATCTTAAAAAATAAACTTGTGGAGTTCCCGCCAAGCTTTCATTGCGGAGCAGAAGTCAATAATCCAGATGAACCCTCCACTTCGGGCAGTGTACCTCAAACACAACAATCTTCTATATCCTTTTCAGGCTAGCATCAGGCTAGCATGGGCAATTTAGCAAAAAAAAAATGGCAAAATTTGTAGCTTTTAAATTGCTAATTATTTGCCAAAATAACGATTTTTTTGCTCAAGCCGATCGCGAGAAATCGCAAATTATGCTACCTTGATATAAACGTAGCAGAGTATCTTAATAAATTACATACTTTTCTCTTGATCATGACAGTAGATTTTGTTGCTAATTAGTTGCGATAAGTGAGAAATAGCGGAAAATTCAAAAATATCTTTTATTTTTCCGCTCCATGCTACCTTGAAACCCGTTTTTCCTTGAATAATGAGTGCTCTCAATTTGTTGCTAACTGAAAGAGTACTCAGTTACTCCTAAAGAACCAGCAACAAAATAGTTGAAATCGATCAGCCGATTTTTTAATTTTTTTTCGATTTTCCTGGTCCTTGCTATCTTGAATACAGTTTTTTCTCGAAAGTAAAGTGCTCTGATTTTGTTGCTGACCGAGAAATAACTCAGTTACTCCTAAAGAACCAGCAACAAAATAGTTGAAACCGATCAGCCGATTTTTTTTTTTTTTCGATTTTCCTGGTCCTTGCTATCTTGAATACAATTTTTCCTCGAAAGTAGAGTGCTCTGATTTTGTTGCTGACCGAGAAAGTACTCAGTTACACCTAAAGAACCAGCAACAAAATAGTTGAAACCGATCAGCCGATTTTTTATTTTTTTTCGATTTTCCTGGTCCTTGCTATCTTGAATACAGTTTTTCCTCGAAAGTAAAGTGCTCTGATTTTGTTGCTGACCAAGAAAGTACTCAGTTACTCCTAAAGAACCAGCAACAAAATACTTAAAACCGATCAGCCGATTTTCAAATTTTTTTTCGATTTTCCTGGTCCTTTCTATCTTGTATACAGTTTTTCCTCGAAAGTATAGTGCTCTGATTTTGTTGCTGACCAAGAAATAACTCAGTTACTCCTAAAGAACCAGCAACAAAATAGTTGAAACCGATCAGCCGATTTTCAAAATTATTTTCGATTTTCCTGGTCCATGCTATCTTGAAAACGGTTTTTCCTCGAAAGTAGAGTGCTCTGATTTTGTTGCTGACCGAGAAAGTACTCAGTTACTCCTAAAGAACCAGCAACAAAATAGTTGAAACCGATCGGCCGATTTTTAACATTTGTTTCAATTTTTCCGGTCCTTGCTATCTTGAAAACGGTTTTTCCTGGAATAATGAGTGCTCCCAATTTGTTGCTGACTGAAAGAGTACTCAGTTACTCCTAAAGAACCAGCAACAAAATAGTTGAAACCGATCAGCCGATTTTTAATTTTTTTTCGATTTTCCTGGTCCTTGCTATCTTGAATACAGTTTTTCCTCGAAAGTAGAGTGCTCCGATTTTGTTGCTGACCGAGAGAGTACTCAGTTACTCCTAAAGAACCAGCAACAAAATAGTTAAAACCGATCAGCCGATTTTTAACATTTTTTTTCAATTTTTCTGGTCCATGCTATCTTGAAAACGGTTTTTCCTGGAATAATGAGTGCTCCCAATTTGTTGCTGACTGAAAGAGTACTCAGTTACTCCTAAAGAACCAGCAACAAAATAGTTGAAACCGATCAGCCGATTTTTAATTTTTTTTCGATTTTCCTGGTCCTTGCTATCTTGAATACAGTTTTTTTTCGAAAGTAGAGTGCTCCGATTTTGTTGCTGACCGAGAGAGTACTCAGTTACTCCTAAAGAACCAGCAACAAAATAGTTAAAACCGATCAGCCGATTTTTAACATTTTTTTTCAATTTTTCTGGTCCATGCTATCTTGAAAACGGTTTTTTGTGGAATAATGAGTGCTCTCAATTTGTTGCTGACTGAGAGAGTACTCAGTTACTCCTAAAGAACCAGCAACAAAATAGTTGAAACCGATCAGCCGATTTTTTAATTTTTTTTAGATTTTCCTGGTATGATGGATATTGGAATGTGGTTTTAACAAATGGAATTCCCTGATTCTCCGTATGACTCGTTCAATTTGAACCCTTAAACTTGCTATAACTTTCGCCTCTATTGCTTCGCTTTTATCTAATTGTTGATTACTAAACACACTAGGGGGGCGTAGCAGTTTTATATTTTTTGGGATAATAGAGCCTCTATCTCCTTAAAGCCCCGGTCAGCCATAATGACTGCATTCACTGGAAGAATGTCCAAAAAATTACTCTTCTCGGTGATTGCTTTATCAGATATTCTTCCACCAAATCCTATTGAAATGAAGGCAACAAAACCATTTGGTGTACACCCAACCAGATATTTCACAGTGTTCGCTGACTTATATTGTGACCACGTCTGTGCCTGCCTAAGAGGGTTACTAGGTTTCTGTATTTGTATTTCAAAACAGTCAATAATTATTTGTACCCTGGAATATCTAATTTTAAAAACTAAAGGCAAATTATTTTTTATATCTGCTGGTGATGGCAAGTAAATAAAATTTTGGAAAAAGGATGCCATTGCTATAATATTTTTCTGAAATAAGGTATTTATTGTGGACCGCGATATTTGAAATTGGTCACTGATCCTTGTGAAGGAATTATTATTTTTCAACTTAAATAATGTTATTATTACATGTAATGGCACTAAATACATTGCTGAGCAATGTAATGAATCACCCACCAAAACTTTTTAGGGAGACCTAAATACATTTCTGGTTTCTTTTCTATCAGCTCTAGCATATTTTTTTGGCCGTATTTAATTAATGTTTCATGTGATGATTCTGATGCCATGGAGTCGAAAATTGAAGGACTGGAAGAAGGGTTGTTGTCACTGTCTGGAACATGTGATGAAGTGGACGGATAAACTTTTTTGTTCAGTCTTCGACTCCTAAAATTAGTCGCTTTGTCTTTTAAACTAGGTTTTGCCATAACACTTTTGTGACTTTTAGGAACTTCTTCACATTGTGTCTGTACATTTATCTAAAAACAAATTACATTAAAATTCATCATCATCCTAAACAATCCATTAAAAGCTCTATTAAAAATGGGAAGAAATCAGCTGTCTTAATCTCTGTTAGATTGAATCCAAGAACACAGGAGTAAAAACAGCACAGAGAGCAAGAAAAGAACATCCTACTTCCTATGTCTATGCTAATATTACAAAGAGAAAAGATTTATATTTTTGTATATTGTAAGTAACGAATAGGCTCTGAAACTACTGGGCCGATATTTTTTTTTGTTTTTTTTTTTAAACGCTACACACTCAAAGGCCCACTTCCACATTAAGGTTTTCTCTTGTGTTGTGGGTCCCTCGGAACACACAAACACAACCAGATGTTTGTTCTCGGGCCATGACCCGAGAACAAACATCTGCTTTTTACACAAATATTTGCTTTTTACACAAAAATCGAAAAATAAATAAAAAATCGGCTGATCGGTTTCAACTATTTTGTTGCTGGTTTTTTAGGAGTATCTGAGTACTCTCTCGGTCAGCAACAAAATCAGAGCACTCAAATTTCGAGGAAAAACCGTTTTCAAGATAGCATGGATCAGGAAAATCGAAATTTTTTTTGAAAATCGGCTGATCGGTTTCAACTATTTTGTTGCTGGTTCTTTAGAAGTAACTGAGTACTTTCTCGGTCAGCAACAAAATCAGAGCACTCTACTTTCGAGGAAAAACTGTATTCAAGATAGAAAGGACCAGGAAAATCGAAAAAAAAATTGAAAATCGGCTGATCGGTTTCAACTATTTTGTTGCTGGTTCTTTAGGAGTAACTGAGTACTTTCTTGGTCAGCAACAAAATCAGAGCACTTTACTTTCGAGGAAAAACTGTATTCAAGATAGCAAGGACCAGGAAAATCGAAAAAAATTTAAAAAATCGGCTGATCGGTTTCAACTATTTTGTTGCTGGTTCTTTAGTAGTAACTGAGTACTTTCTCGGTCAGCAACAAAATCAGAGCACTCTACTTTCGAGGAAAAACTGTATTCAAGATAGCAAGGACCAGGAAAATCTAAAAAAAAATTAAAAATCGGCTGATCGGTTTCAACTATTTTGTTGCTGTACTCTCTCAGTCAGCAAAAAATTGAGAGCACTCATTATTCAAGGAAAAACAGGTTTCAAGGTAGCATGGAGCGGAAAAATTAAAAAAAAAAAATATATTTTTGAATTTTCCGCTATTTCTCACTTATCGCAACTAATTAGCAACAAAATCTACTGTCATGGTCCAGAGAAAAGTATGCCATTTATTTAGATACTCTGCTACGTTTATATCAAGGTAGCATAATTTGCGATTTCTCGCGATCGGCTTGAGCAAAAAAATCTTTATTTTGGCAAATAATTAGCTATTAAAAAGCTACAAATTTTGGCATTTTTTTTTTAATTTTGCTAAATTGCCCATGCTAGCCTGATAGGGCTGACAACGTCGACCGTAAAGAACGTGCATATGATATGAGATTGAACTTGCGTGAATGGTCTGTTAATCATGGAATTACTCAAAGAGATATGAATGATTTGTTGCTTATAATTAATAAATTCGAACCTGGCACGGTACCGAAAGATGTAAGAACATTGCTGCAGAGTGCAAGAAGTATAAAAATAAAAAAAATGGGCAATGGTGAATATTGGCACCATGGATTGAGGAATAATCTTAAAAACCATTTCCAAAATTTATCAGAAAACTCTTCTCTTGATATTGATGTAAGTAAATGTCCTCCCTTCGTGCTTAAAGTTGAATTTTGGCCAATTTTAATAAAGATTAATAAAATGCCATCAGTTCCTGTTTTGATAGTCGGTATATATTGTGGAAACGGCAAACCGTCTGATATAAATGAGTTTTTAACACCTTTTGTTGCTGAAACGTTGGATATTATTCATGAGCCAATAAAAATTAATAATTTTTGCCTGAATGTAAATATTAGAGCTATAGTTTGCAATTCTCCAGCTCGAGCATTTGTAAAAGGTAAATATTAAACATCTACGTAATTGTTTAAAGGGCTTCCTTGAGCTAGACCAGAAATTCAAATATCCGGGCACCTGAATTTAAGAACAGAGCCCGTATTCACAACTATTCGTTTCGTTGTTGTTCGAAAAGATCGATGCCAGTATTAATAGATAAATCAGTCTCTCACGCATCAGCAACAAGCGTCGACTGAGTTGCTAATGTTGCTATCAGTCAACCGCTGAGATTGGCTGACTTGCAGGGGAGGGGGGTACACGCGGGAGGGATTAGTGATTAGGTAACAAATAGTTTTTACATTCTCTTACGTTTTTTGATCTTATACCTAAGTATTTGCTTATTTTGCATTAAACTCTCCACTTTTAATATCATAAAATAATCTCTGAAAAAGGTTTAGTAAGACTATGAAAAGATAATATCGTTTACAAACAGCTCTTTTTATAGATAACCACTAGAGCTTTTTAAGATCTTACACTATTTTTAAGAATAATCAATCTATTCATACTCTAAAGCTTATCTATAGATTAAGGTATAGTATTATAGCTCTAATCGTTGTTCTAAAATAAACTATTTACTCTTATCGCCATTTTTAAACCGTGATGGGGGCTGTAATATTTACGTCAAATAATATGCTAGGTTTTCAAAAAATATTTGATTTGAAAATCAGCAGAAAAGAGGGAGCACGGGTTGTAATGATTTACTTTATGAGATTTCTTGTTAAATTAACCTTTCTACAAATAATAAAAACAAAAAACCTGTCACGTATATTATTTAAGTAATAATGTTTATTATTGAAATATTTGTAAAAACGCAAGCGCATCTGTTATTTAGAAGGTTTTTCATCTACTTTCACGACGTAGTTAAAACCGCAGGTCCATACGCGCCTAAAAATATTACATATTAATGAAATGGTAAAGATATAATACTTTATCTAATTTCGCCATTTGCAATTAAACGTTGATAATATAAACTATACGCCATTAAACTTAAAAATAATACTATTAAAATAAATTCATCTAATCGTTATAATGCTTTAGATAATTTGGTTTTAAAATAACACTATTAAGGGAAGTTATCACAAACTTAATAATATCTATAAGCTTTCTAGAGGGCTAGTTCCTGCTCTTAAAACAGTCTTGTAGCATTCTAAGACACTAACTTTAGGACAAAGTGAAGAATTCACTCTTATCACTACCTATAGGCCGTTTCTTAACTCTATCCTAAGAGTTATTAACAAAGTTGTGCCCACTTTTACTGAACTGTTTCTACTAGCTTTCTAGGTGATATCTTGGGGGAAGATTAACTCTTATGATAGACAATCGAATTTAACTCTATTAGATAATATATAACCCATATTTAGATATAGGTGTGCTCCTTGGGATGAGTCTTAAGAGTGGCTACCGCAACAACATGGTTTAGTTGGTTTAACTTAGCTTTCCCGCAATTTAACTCTATTTCTTTTGGGGGAAAATATTAAGTGATATTTGTAGAGAACCCCCCTCTCCCCCACGTGAGATTGAGTGAGATCCGGCCCGACCCCCTTCCCCCCCAAAACGCCTCACGTAATTAATGGACGCCCCCTTAGGAAGCGCATGTAATATACAGGGTGTCCCACGGCTATGCCACGTGTAGGGAAAGTACCTTAATTATTGTAGACGGGACATTTTACTGAAAGAAGACTTTATTTTAATTTTAAAAACAATTTAAAATGCATTCATACATTTTTAAGACATTGCCTGGCTGAATCGGGAATCGAACCCGGTACACGAGAAAAATAATCACTCTTATAATAATAATAATAATCATAATACATTTATTTCAGGCAATTACAACCCATATATTATACAGACTACAAATTACACAATATTTAAAATACACAAATATAAGTAAGTTGTGATCACTGATCTTAAATGTCAAGTTAGAGACCCATTATCAGTGCGGTGCAGCTTTATCCAGTATTTAAAAAATACGTTATCTAAATTTTCAACAATGTTACTCATTATCTCGTTTTGACTTTCTCTTAGCCGATCCCAAAAAGACGCCACACGACTCCTTAGGATAGCGAAGAAATCCGGCACCGCAGCGACTGCAAACATACCCTTCGCACTGCAGAAGCAAGGCAGTCTCATTAGAGTGCGGAAGGCGTCATTATATTGTACTCTGAGTACATTAAAAGTGCGTTTAGTATATTTCAGCCAAAGTTGTCCAGTATAAAATGTCTGGCAATAAGCCTTAAATAATAAAATCTTGACGCCTTCTGAACACTTGGTTATTGTAACGCCCTGTTTACAATACCAAAACCCAAAACGTCATTTAATTAAAATATGTATGTGTTTTTATTTGTAGAAAGCACTTGATCAATATCAATGGAGTTGATACTGGGTGTCCATTTCAGGAGTATTCTTTTGAACTAAAAAAATGTTTTTTTAACAAACATAATGGACATTAATGGACGTGATGTTCTTGTATAAATTGTGTAATAATAATTTGGACTGTTCTGCTCTGATCAAACATTTGGCTTTCCGTGTTCCTTCACATTCTCAGCGTAGTGTCACCCAAAAACTTTTTGTTACTGCCAACTAAAACTAATGCCGGTGTACGTTCTCCGTTTAGACGTATTACTTCTAGCTACAACGACAAATTCACACACGTTGATATTTTCTCTTCATCTATCAACAAATTTAAGAGTTCAATCCGCAGGGACTTGATAATGTTAGAACAACTAAATGTTTTAATGTTTAACTTTAAGTACTTAGTTCTTTAGTTACTGACCTATGTTTTCCTTTTAAAAAGTAGGATTCTGCAACAAAGAGTTTACACATATACATACTACTACTGTAGAGATAGCGATGACTGATTGCTTAGTTAGTTAATTACTTAGTAGCACTGAGTATACTTGTTTATTTATTTGTAAACATCCACATCTGTTTCTGTTAGCATCTACTTCCTTTTTTTTACTTAACCTGTGAATAGTGTCGTTGGTTGTGTATAATTTAGCCTTTAATTGTAAGACAGTCTTATATCAACTTCTGTACACAGCTGTTTCTATCCCTACTAGTCCCTACTAATATTATAAATGCGAAAGTAACTCTGTCTGTCTGTCTGTCTGTCTGTTACCTTTTCACGCCTAAACCGCTGAACCGATTTTGATGAATTTTGGTACAGAGATAGATTAGAGCCTGGGAAAGGACATAGGCTACATTTTATCCCACAGTTGGGCACGATATAACCTGTAGTCCACGCGGGCGGAGCCGCGGGCGGAAAGCTAGTTCCAAATAAACAAAAAAAAACATACAAAAAACCAGAGAACCTCCTCCTTTTTTTTGAAGTAGGTTAAAAATTGTCTACTATCATCACTCCACTACCATTAAAACGCCATAGCTTAGGAGAAGAACTACCCCTTTCAAATAATCTTCTTCTTCTTACCAGCCCATATACGTCCCCACCGAGGGGCACGGGCCTCCCTTCGAAACACGAAGGGGATTTAGTCCATACTCCACCACGCTGGCCCAATGCGGGTTGGTGGACCGCTAGTCTTTCGAAAATGAATTTTCTTAGACGGGCGGGTTTCATCACGATGTTTTCCTTCACCGTTGAGCAAGTGATAATTAGAAATCCGTACAAAAATCCGGAAAGACGAATTTAGTGGTACAGGCCCGCACTCCGCACCAGGATTTGAACCCACGACCTTCGGTTTACAAGTCTGGCTCATTACCAACTGGGCTATCACTGCTTCAAATAATCTTAGGGAAACAAAAATTTTCGGTGAGAGTTTTCTGTCCCTAAAAGGACAGAAAAAAAAATCTGTCCTTTCTGTCCTTGAGCAATGTTTTTGTACACCATTCCTCAATGATAAAATGTGTTGGACGATATTTATTACTTTAAGATCAATCAATTGTTACCATATTTGCACGAATAAATGATTCTCTATTCTCTAAAATTATTTGTGAAATAGCTTTTCACCCGGGACTTCGTTTCCGTGGGAATTTGGGAAAGTTATGTGTTAATCCAGGATATCAGTTACCTCCATACAAAATTGTATCAAAATTAGTCCAGTCGTTTGAACGTGAAACAGTTACAAACATCCATACACAACACTTTCGCGTTTATAATATTAGTAAGGACTCCATCACGCGGGTAAGGCGTTTAGAAAAATACCAGGGTTCGAATAAATAAATAAAATAAAATAAACGCTACACACTCAAAGGCCCACACTAAGGTTTTCCCTTGTGTCGTGGGTCCCTTGGAACACACATAAAGACAAACACAAACACCCATGACCCGAGAACAAACATCTGCTTTTTGCACAAATGTTTGCCCCGACTGGGGATCGAACCCAGGACCCGCCGATCAAGAGGCAGCGTCACTATCACTCGACCAAGCCGGCCGCCAAATTATCAAGATAATTACGCTTCTTGATAATTATCTGATAATTATCGGATAGTTATCGGATAATTATCACCAGTGTAAAAAAATCATTTGTTATATTGGTTTATAACAAATTGTAACAAACCATTATTAAAAACAAATAAATTATTATTTTTTTATTTAGGTAATATCAAACACAAATCAAGTAATCAACATGAATCAAAGGTATATTAAGTTAAAATCAGTTTTCGTCAGATTAGACATCCTTCTAATATCCTTATTTTATACTAATATTACTAGCATCCAAACAAAGTCCCGGGTAGGGTAGAAAAGCTAGTCGTAAATAAATTAACTTAGATGTCTTAGATTGACCAAAGAAGCCAAAGGAATATCTTCATCCGATGATGATTCTATTTCCATTGACTTTGTTGCTTGTATTATCAATCGATAACTATCCATTTGTTACTATCACGATAATTATCATGATAATTATCCTTTCGAACCCTGAAAAATACTAAAGTACACCCTTCCAAAGTAGTTGTTCAGGTTAACCATCCCAAACCAGCTGGTTAACTATCTTAAGGGTCAAAGGTTAACTTGGCCTTTCTCTTCATTCTACGCAGATATTTATGTAATTAATAACTCGAAGAATACAAATGTCCTATTACAAGGGACTTGATGCGAAAGTAAAACGGTAGTTGCCAGCTCTTCCAAGGCGTACTATGTATAGACTACAAGCTGAATGTGTATGAAACTAAACAACTTGTTTCAAGAAATAACTAGCTCAGTGGCTCTCGATGATCTCAACCGATCGGTGAGGTTAAGCAACGTACAAAGAGGCAGGGAACCAAATGGGTGACCAAAATGGCAATTTATCACGAGCGTTTCCGTGCTTCGGAGGGCACGTTAAGCTGTCGGTCCCGGCTGTTGTTGATTGACTACAGTTAAAACCAAGTCAGAGGCCAATGTGCGGTTTCAAAACTCTGACACCAGGGTTAGACAAGTTCGCCACACACTTGACTATACCTACATGATAAGAAGAAGAAGAGATAAGTTGTGCGGATCTCCCGCACAGCTGTGAAACCAGCCTTAATCTGGTATTGCAGACAACTTTCGTTTTAGGCGACTTGATATACACGGTGATAAAAAACCTCCTAGCTATATTCAAAACCCTGAACCAGTATAACTCAAAGAACACATTGATACCTAATTTTAAGTTGATGCCTTGCCCAGTGAATTAATTTCGATCCCAAGATTACTATAATGTGTCGTAGGGCTGGGCAAGGTATCAAATAAACTGAGATAATACAAGTATAAATATACACACACACACACACATACACACACACACACGCACACACAAACACACATATACATATATATACATACACTTCATTGCTCCCTCTCAAACTCATTGCTTATTTTTGTTTTTATTGCTCATATGAATGTTTTATTATAATATTGTTACCACAATACGTAACTTCTATCATTCTAGTTTACAACTTGTTACCATAAATTCTCCTTAAAGTATGTTTGTTTATAACGTGTTAATGTGTTGATGCACATGATCTGTTCTACCTCTTTTTTATATATTTACCACGAGGATTACGTAGCTGGTTATACGATTACCAAACCCGTTGTTTCTATATAAGTTTAGTACATAAGCTTCATTGTATAACTGTTTGTAATCCCAAATAAAATAAAATAAATAACACATTTATGAAAAAAAAAATTTTTATAAATTTTTTAAAAAATTTTTTCAATGGGAATAGTTAATTTTTTGCCTAAACGTAAACATTACTCCTACACCCAAGGCACGCGAGGGGTGCGGGTAGCGCTCGAGAGGTGCACCCGAGTGGTGTGTACGTTTAGGAAAAAAAAAAGATTCCCACCGAAAAAATAATAATATAAAAAAACAAAAAAAAAGTGTTCTGTAAGTGATACTGGTTCAGGATTTTGAATTTAGCTAGGAGGTTTTTTTCACCCAGTATAAGACCAGTTGCGTTTAAAGCTAATTGCAACGTAGACCGGTTGCGTTTTAGACTATGTGATACTAACAATAATTAATAACTCGAAGTATACCAATATCATATTATATGGGACTTCATGCGAAAGTAAAACGGTAGCTGCCAGCTCTTCCAAGGTGTACTGTGATAGATTACATTGCTTTTTCTACCACCCTATATAAATTTCACGAAGTTCCGGGCGGAAGGCCAGTGTTCTATAAAATGGACAAAAGATGGCGCTCAAGAGTTGCAGCTCAGTTGCCTATACTATTTCCTCCTTACTTCCCCCCCCCCTTACGGATCATAGCGTGAATGTGTAAATAGGTTATCCTTTTACAGGGCAAAGCACTTTACATTTAACTAAAGGTTCTATGGCTTCAAGACCAAGCCAATAATCCCTCAAGGGTGGCAAGAGTGAAACGGCTCTGATGTTTAGTGTTCTGTATATTAATTTAATTCATTTAATTTAAATGTAACTTTTCATGTCGCAAATTGTTTTCCTGCGACTGTTTTATTTTTCTTTAAGGTATAATATTAGGTACTATGTTCTTGGTATAATGTTACTAAATTTTTTGAATGCGGTTGTCACCTATAATTGGGTTACTATTAAGCCTTTTTTTGTAAATTTGTGCCACTTTAATTAAGAGTTGGTGTGTAACTTGTTGGTGATCTATTAAATAAATAAAAAATGAATAAAATAATAATAAATCGTTTATTTGGGGCGGAGGCCATAAAAGTGTTAGTATACAGTTTATCTTACAAAACTAATGTTAGTAGAGTACTATAATTAAATAAAATTTTATGGTAATTAAATTTTATGGTAATATTTATAACCGTGTGGACCTCCATATCCACCTTTTAAAGAGGGGGGAGTCCCACCGGTCAGATATTGCCGTCAGGATGCTGTTGGTGCTGCTCCTCGAGTGACTTAAGGCGACTACAGCACCCGATAAAGGCAGCACACATAGGAATAGTGCCATCTCCGTCTTTCAACAGGCCTGGGCCGGCAGTGCGAACAGTGTCGATACACAAAGTTTACGGACCACGAAAGCGTGCGTGCGTAAAAACATGTTCGAAAGTTAGAAAAATGAGATTTATGGAAAGGTAACAGCTTAAATCGAAAAATGCGTAAGCAACTTATCGAGAGTGTTCAATCACGAACATTTTGATAGCAAATTGAAGTTCCTGTGTGCATTTTACTATCGTTTTTACAGCTTAAAAGATACACAATATTGGGTATTTAGAGGTGACTTTGTGAGCTTTTTCTATCAAACCAAAAGTGCTGAATCATGTTTTCAGCAAACTACTTATCTAGTTTATGTCCTGAATATTACCGTAGTATTTTTTTCTTC
Organism: Aproaerema taeniolella; assembly: GCA_949987775.1. Taxonomy (NCBI): domain Eukaryota; kingdom Metazoa; phylum Arthropoda; class Insecta; order Lepidoptera; family Gelechiidae; genus Aproaerema; species Aproaerema taeniolella. The sequence goes on from OX465266.1 coordinate 1,364,050, forward strand.
GATTTAATGCAGTGCGTCATGCTTATCTACGCATTATAAAATTGTAATTTAGGTGCTGTAGTCGCCTTAATAACTGTTGCAATTATAGTTTTACAAAATCATAACTTTGTTATCTTCCTGAAATAATCTGATCTAGAATATGGATTACATCATTTAACTGAACCACTATTCCATAACTTTTTTAATGGTCGTATTCTATCGCAAAATCTATACTAATATTAGATTTGATTGTTTGTTTGTTTGCATTGAATAGGCTCCGAAACTACTGGACCGATTTGAAAAATTATTTCACCATAAGAAAGCTACATTATCCCCGATGGACAAAGGTTACATAATTTTCCCGAATTCCCACGGGAACGAAATCCCGGGCGGAATGCTAGTAAAATATTTATATTTGGAGGGGGGCCTATTTAAATTAATCAGTCAGCGTAACCTATTCCACTAATAATTTTCCACGTTATAAAAACGTATGAGTAACCGACTTCAATCCCAACAACAGTTCGCATAAAGTAGATAACTAGTATTTTTGCAGACTACAATGCCTATTAGCAGATAACCACAAACGAACATGTCACTCATTTATTTAGATGATGTTCTGGTTTGTAGTATTGTTTTGTTTTTGTTGATTTTTTTTAAAGCGCTGAATCAATTTCGTTAAAATTTATATGAGACCACCTCTGAAGTATATTCTTTCGAACAAAAAAATAATTTTGAAAATCAGTCTATAATTGGCGGAGAAATCGGTGAACATACTTAAAAAAAATACATACAGTCGAACATAGAACCTCCTCCTTTTTTGAAGTCGGTAAGAAATAGTTATAGCTTGTCAGCTTTTCACCCACGATACAGCAAAACCCTCGCGTCCCACTTACTGGCTTTTACAGTATGCCTGGGTAGAGTTGGCAGCCGCACATTCTAAGTTTTTCTTTCAATACCAATCCAGCTTAGAAGTATATGTTCTTTTTTTTTAATCGGTTTGAAATAACTAAAGCTTCACCAGATTCTTTGTTTGTGAGTGACATAGGCTACTTAACCAAACGAATGAAGGAATGAAGTTACTAACGCTAACCGGGCCCCGATTCTATAACTTCAGTTGTGTGTCGATGGAATGGTCGCCATTTTATCCGTTCAGGTAGCGAAATCGAGAACTATCCAAATTTCATACATCTAATGACGCCTGCTTTGACAGGTGGCGCCACCGTTTACTTAATGTTCAGTTTCTAGGTAGTTTGCAACTTTACGTTCGGTTGGCGGTGGCGCTGCTGGCGTTGTCAGCAAGTATATAACATTTAATAGTTCTCAATTTCGCCACCTGAACAGATAAAATGGCCTCCATTCAATCGATACACAACTGAAGCGATAAGGCTGCCTTTGCACACTTTTGATTGTAAGATTATATTGTAAATATTAGATTTTCAACAACAGCGAAGGAACACATCGCGATGAACCCGTGTCCAAGAAAATTTTCGAAAGACGAGCGGTCCCAACCCGCATTGGGCCAGCGTGGTGAACTAGATATGGTCTAAATCCCCTTCCAGTTTCGAAGGGAGGCTCGTGCCCCTCGGTGGGGACGTATATGGGCTGGAATAATTTTCCACGTTAAAAACGTATGAGTCACCGACTTCAATCCCAACAACAGTTCGCACAAAGTAGATATCTAGTTTTTTGCGGACTACAATGCCTATTAGCAAATAACTACAAACAGAAATGTCATTCATTTATTTAGATGATGTTCTAGTTTGTAGTATATTTTGTTTTTGTTGATTTTTTTTAAAAGCGCTGAATCATTTTCGATAAAATTTATGTGGGACCTCTTCAGGAGTATACTCTTTCGAACAAATAAAGAATTTTGAAAATCGGACAACAGTTGCCGGAGTAATCGCGTAACAAATATACAAAAAAAAAACAGTCGAATTGAGAACCTCCTCCTTTTTTGAAGTCGGTTGAAAAAAATGTTTTTCCTTGTGAAGTATGCAATAAAGTATTTATCTATCTATCTATATATCTATCTGAAGTTACAGAATCGGGGCCCTTGTTATAGAATGACATGTTAGTATTTAACGTAGTTATTATGGACACGTGAATCCAACAGCGCGCGACAAGTGTAGCCTACCTTATATACTGATATAATAGGCTAAACAGGCTGTAAGCGACAGCTTAGCAAATACTTAAATGGTGGAATCTACTCATAACTATAATCAGCTACAAGTAATTATTTTTTCTCGGAATCGTCACGTTAATGAGTTTTAGTTATTTAGCTATTTTGGCGCTACGCAATGTATCGTGAAACCATGCAGGTTTTCGTGTTATACGCTGTTGTTATTGTTTTTTTATTGCAAAATGGATTATATGGCAAGTATAATATCTATATAATGTCATGTAATTTGGCTGTTGGCTCTAACACTAAGGACCACTTTCACCAAAAGTGCTAAACGTATTTAACAGCCTAAACACATTTAACTCAGTTGTCAAAGCAACAAAATCTGTCAAATTAAACAAAATTAGTCCTGCTAAATACGTTTAGCACTTTTGGTGAAAGTGGCCCTAAATAAATAAACAAAAATGTACACATATTTAAAAGCAGAAAATATAAAAAAAACGTGTAAAAATTTTGAGAATTTTCCCAAGGATTTATCCATTGGAAAATCATTCAGAATGATCACCTAAGTTGAGAGTTTCATTTTTTGCTAAGCGTTCCTTTACACCGTGTACAGCTTATCATTACAATGTATGGGTTTGCCTCGCAATTTTCTATACAACGCGTTTCACTCACAGACGAGGGCTAAAAATCTGCATTGCCAGCATAGAGGTGCAATCTAGCAATCAAGGACGATCGCTTCTCACAACACTTCAGTGACTTTTCACTGGTATTTGTAAGGCCAGTTGGGAATGAGCCAGACTTGTAATCCAAAGGTCGAGGGTTCATATCCTGGTGAGGGCCTGTACCACTAAATTTGTCTTTTCGGATTTATGTACGGATTTCTAATCATCACTTGCTCAACGGTGAAGGAAAACATCGTGATAAAACCTTCCCGTCCACCAACCCGCATTGGGCCAGCGTGGTGGACTATGGCCTAATCCCCTTCGTGTTTCGAAGGGAGGCCCGTGCCCCTCGTTGGGGACGTATATGAGCTGGTAAAAAAAAATGTAAGGCGGTGCCAGTTACGACACTAGTTCTGTACCTACTTTATTATAAAGAATACTTAACTTTACTGGGTATGATTTTACCCTTGAAGAATTTTCCCAAGGAATCTACATCTTCTCCCCTGGGCTAGATTTTGTTCAAGAGAGAACCCATTCCTTACAAAAAAATTAAAAACATTTTTTTAATAATAAAAAACGTTTATTTTACCATGCTGCAGACAGATACAAACATTTAGACGATCACAAATGACATAAAAAAACACACATTTAAAATAAACAAAAATACATACAATATAAACAGATTAATTTGCGTATGGATGCTGCAGTGAGTAAAACGGCCTGGGCTCTGCGATTTTTTGTCAGTCTGTATTTCAGACTGGCAACACTGATTTTCAGCCCATATTCATTTTTTTTCATATTCAGATCTATGTTCCTTTGGGAAAGTAATTCAGTTTCGTAGGTGTATTCACGATATTTTGATTAATTTAAAACCACGCTACAAGAAACGAGTACAAAAAAAATCTTATTTTAAATCTGATAAAAGTGCTATTTAAAACACTAATTAGAATACAATAGATGCACTTAAGTACATGTCAATTAAAAAAAAGTAAAATAATACTAGAAACAGCGGCCATTAAAAGTCGTTTATAAGCTGGCATTACAAATTATATCTCTTGTAGTAATTGTAAGGTCAAGTTCGAACCTTCATTGTATATTTATTTGAGGATTCCGTATAAAATTACGTAATTAAAAAAAAAAACGCTTCACACTCAAAGACATTAAGATTTTCCCTTGTGTCGTGGGTCCCTTGGACTCATAGATCGGATAATCGGATGCATATTTACCTAAAGTTGACCGGCGGCTTAGTATGGAAGGCACTTCTTTATCGTAAAGATTTCGGAATTTCGGAATTCATGCATTTAATGTTCGGAATATATAATTAAATGTATTTTCATTACGTTTGTAGTGTTTTCTATTACAATATATTATTTGTATGTACATTACTTGTATGGAAAAAAAACCGATATTTCGGGATGGGATGAATATACGAGGAGCCGTAATTATTTGCGTTGAGAACAATATTTGAACAACATTGTAAAGCTTGTTGTGCACTTAGCTGCACATTTACTAATGTTTAGATTTTTACTATTATGGAATGTATCGAAAAATAAATGGAGATCGATATCAGTTTTGAATTTACAATTCTAATTATGTTCAAAAAAGCGTTATGTGAATGTGCAAGTCAGATGGATAGGTAACTTTGGCTGCTTGTGCGAGTGAGACGGCATTCTCAAAACCGGTTTGTATGCAGGTAGGTGCAAGAGACCCCGGAAATGCATGTCTTTTGTTATCTATCTATTAGTTACTTGAAAATATTCGTCGCTTTGCTTGCCATGCGTACGGGTGTGTTTTGTGTTCCTTTGCAATTTTCTAACGATTTGGCTATTCAACAACGGATTCTGATTTGCATCGTGATTCGGTTTTGGATTTTGGTTTTTCTTGAAACGACGACTTGTGCTACGGATCTCGGAACTCTGCGTTGCGTCTTGTATTTACAAGGTAAGGATTATTGTATTTTACAAAATAATGTATTAATTCATTGTATGTATTGCACTTATACATTGTATTCTGCAACTTGTTCTAAAACAGTCCATACGAGTATTTGCAATACAATACAGAGTGTTAAAATAATTAACGAATAGTCTTCTTTTCAGCCATAATGGCGGATTCAACTCAAAAAGAAGACATAGCTCAATAATGGATAAGAAATTACCCAGATATGTTTTACGATCCGGCAACTAGCAGTATAACTTACACAAAATGTGAAACACGTTTAAGTGCAAAGAAAACTATTTTGAACCGGCATCTGAAGTCATAAAAACATCGTGGTGTTCAAGCAACAGCGCCAAGTGATTTTTATTTTGATCTGGTTCATTTTCTAATTATGTGCAACATACCATGGTCAAAAGTTGAAAACCCTAGTTTTCGCAATTTTTTCGAAAAATAGATTTGTAAATGTAACAACAAAGACAGAACCATTCCAAGTGAGACTTTGCTGAGAAAGAAGTACTTGAGTGAAATTTACTACAGTAAAATGAAACTTATCCAAAGTAAAATACAAAACAAAAAGATTTGGATATCGTTAGACGAAACCACTGACAGTCTGGGTCGATTTGTTGCAAACTTTTTAGTAAAAACTCTAAGTGAAAATGTTTCAGAACCAATATACTTACTAACTTGTCAAGCTTTAGATGTGGTTAATGGTCGCTCAGTAGCAGAGTTTGTGATTCAATGTTTAAAAAACTTATGGGGATGTCAATTCGAAAATAAAGTATAAGATGTTTTAATATTATGTACCGATAGCGTAGCATATATGTTACTAGCTGGCAAAATATTAAAAAACACGTTTCCCAATTTAAAACATTTCACTTGTTTAGCTCACGCCTTGCATAGGTTAACAGAAACATTACGTTTAAACTATAGTGATGTAGACATTTTAATTAATAATGTGAAGAAAATATTTTTAAAATCCCCTAACAGGGTTCGAATTTTTAAGGAGCTACATCCAAATTTATCCTTGCCTCCAGAGCCAGTTATTACTAGGTGGGGAACATGGTTGGAGGCAGCTTTTTACTATGCCAAACATTTAGACAAAATTTCAAGTGTTATCGCTCTTTTGGATAGCAATGAAGCAATATCTATTAAAGATTGATTTAGACTATTTAAGCGAAAATTTCGAAATTTTAAATACTTTAATTGTTAAGCTGGAAAAACGCGACCTATCTATAAATGAAGTGTTTGAAATATTTGATGATGTAAGATTTACTATTAATGAAACTTTAAATAATACGTTAATAAACAAAATGGAACAACTTATGGACAGAAACCCCGATTTTGATGTTTTAAGGGAAATAAGTGAAAAAATGACTAAAGACAATTGTGCTAGTATATATAAATTTGCGCCACTTACATCAGTAGATGTGGAAAGATTATTTTATATATTTAAATGGATCTTAAATGTTAAAAGAAATAGACTATTGAAAATTTGGAGAAAGTTATTGTTATTTATTGCAATTCTTTAGATGTCAATAGAGTTAGCACTAAAGAACAGTCACAGGAATCTGACGAAAAACCATCATGTTCAACACAAACATCAGATTCCAGTGACCAAATCATAGAGATAGATAGTGATTAAGATTGTTATCAAAACACTATGTATATATTACTTTATTTAATAAAAAAATTAATGTATTTTTGTCTTTTTTTAGAACATGCTACCCTTCCTCTTTCACCTTTCAAATACTTAATACATATTTGCATCGACGTTTAAAATTCAGTTTAAGTGCAGATGCTTGCGAATATCCATTATGATGTTCGAAACTTAGTAGCTAGGTATTTTATAAAAAATAATAATAAAAAACAATTTTTTTTTATTAATTTTATAAATTAATATTATAATTTGATAGGTAGGTAACCCACTCGTAACTTGTTTTATATTCGATTAGTTCAAAATCCCTGATTTTTTTCGAATCCCGACATTGAAAAAGACAATTCCGAAAAAAGAAGCTGTCTCCATATTTTCTTATCAAAAAATAAGTTTAGGTAAATATGCATCCGATTATCCGATCTATGCTTGGAACACACAAAGACAGACACAGACACCCAAGACCCGAGAACAAACATCTGCTTTTTACACAAATATTTGCCCCGACTGGGAATCGAACCCAGGACCCGCCGATCAAGAGGCAGCGTCACTACCACTTGACCAAACCGGCCGTACATTTCTTTACGAAATATTTCCTTTACGAAATTAAGTTTTGTGAGTTTTTTTTTTGTACATCTATACTAGAATCATGTAGGTACTTCAAAGAATGTAAACAACACGAAAAAGGTTTTTACACATTCACAACATTTGATTCTCATACGCTGTATTTTACATTATCGGAAAAAAATACTTTTTCATCTATCACTTTTCACAGACATAAAAATATATTATTCGTCTCCAACAAACTACAAATTTAACGTTTTTAATTAATTAATTTAGTAACAGTTTTTGAATAAGATAATTAATTAGAAACCTGTTACCGAAAAAAAACACCCAATTCTGTGTTTGACAGAAAATTAAGTTACGACCAATTTTAAGAGTACCCGTTTTGCTTAGACCATATTTAACAATTGGTGATTTTTAATTCTGCCGGATAATCTGAAGCCTGCAAAACTGTCTGATTTGACAGCTTAAGTTTGTTTACATTATTTTAAATACCTACTTGATTCTAGCATAGCCTTTATTTTTATTATGAAATTCTTGGTTCAAATACATATTTTTTGTCATTATTCTATTGGAAATCTATTTTTTTGACGTTTTAGTAGAACCATACCATACTCTGGTATATTTTTTCTTACAAGTTAAATATTAAAATGTTGTCTTTATTTATACTATGTTTTGTTACTTTATAAATTATATTTATTACGTAACATTTATATTACGTAATTTTTTTTACGATTAGGTTTCCATTTGCATCTTCGCTCGCATGTAAAAGTAGTCTATGTCACCCTCTATCCATTCAACTGTACCTGTGCGAATATCGTGTCTCATTACACAAAAATCAATTATAATTATTTGTATTTTAAACTCAATTACTTAATGTTTTGAACTATTTTTGAACACGAATATTTCAGAAGTAGTTTTTAAATCGCTCCGATTAACTCGTCGAAAAAAGGCCTTAAATGGTACCGTCACATACAAAGACGTCTGGTCGTCAAAACAGCCCTAAACTTGCCGGCGATGAAGCGTGCACGCGAAAGGCCTCCCGCCATTTGGTTGACGACAGTTCTTAAAGACCTTAAAGATAAAAATACAGACCAACATATCACTAGGAATCGTGCTACCTGGAGTTAAGTACGAGGAAGACCGACCCCAAATAGGAAAATATAATTCTTCGAACTCTAGTTAGCTCATAAGTGCACTCTATTTAGTTTGTATAAGGACTGCAAGTGGAACGTGAGGGTGTTGCTGTATTGTGGGCGAAAGAATGACCGTGTGGTGATCGGTTGAGAATAACACCACCCCATCTCTTTCCGTGGGTGTCGTAAGAGGCGACTAAGGAAACACAAATGAGACCTGCCTCCTAGTAATCCATCCCAGGCAACGACACTTCATTTTTTTCTGGATCTGAGGTGTCGTCTTATGGTCTCATGCGGTGTGGTAGGCTCTGTGTCGGGCCGTCTGGTTCGCGACCACCCTCCTACCGAAGTCCGACGCCAAACAGCTTGCTGTGTTCCGTCGGTGCGTAGGAGTACCAGTGCCTTTATAGGCATTTTCTGGGTTAACTCGCTCCATCGTCGACCTCTTCTTTGACCTTATGGTCAAGATTGAGATCAAGAGTTAACCCATCTTATAATAAAAAAAAACCTCTCACCACTTACATTATATTTTTATCTTTTAAATAAAATTTTTGTCAAAATGTAGCATCAAGTGGATTCAAAACCACTGATGCTCTGCCTACCCCGATTGGAGCCTTAGGCGAGAGAAAATGTAAGGACGGTTCTTCAACAAAAAAAAACTGTGACCTCTGCACCTCCATTAAAGGGCCACACACCTCTAATCTATACTGAACCCTAAAAAACAGGTAGAAGTTGACAATAATTGCGTACTACTGGTTCACCTCTCGACGCTCGCACGTTTCAGAAATGAATCATTTAATAATAAGCCGGAATTAAAAAAAAATCACAACACGTTTAATTAGTTTATAGAAGTGACCAAAGGTGCTTGTGTGTGGTTTTTTGTTAAAGTTTGGTTTAAAAATAACGACCTTGGTTTAAAAATAAACTTAGTGTGTAGCATGAAGGAACATTACTTGTGATGCGAAGTAAAAAAAATACGTAATTCAATTGTTATCATAAAAATATTGATTGATATTAATTTTAATGACTGTGACAAATAGCAAGAGAGTAATATTTTAAAAAAAACTGCGATAGTTTCATAAACTGTGTTCATAAAAGGTAGAAAATAGAAAATAATAAGGAACTAATGTTTATTTTATACGTGTGTGACAATAAAAAGTGCATTTATAATATTTGATTAAGTGATAAAATTAAAAGACAAGTGTAGTTGAGAGAGTTAATGCGATAAATATATTTTTTTCTAGTAAGTATTACCATTAAACAGTGGCATTATAAAACGTTTGTGATATTTCCAAAAATAATTTCTGTGATATACTAAACTTATTCGAAAAAAATAATCTAAAAATACTTTTTAAGTTACAAAAGAAATCCAGTTTTCTTTGACCACTATAACTTTATCAACAAATCTTTTCGAAATCTGTGACACATATAAAAAATGTGTTATGTTAATGTAACGGAAAATCTGTGAGATTAACAAAAAAATCTGTTTAATAAACTAAAAATATTTGAATTTAACAAAACATTTGTGAAATTAACAAACAAATCTGTGTAATAAACAAATAAAATGGTGTAATAAACCAAAAATTGTGATTTTAACAAAAAATACCTGTGAAAAAAACAAAAAATCTGTGACACTGACCAAAAATCTCTGACATTGACCAAAAATGTGTGACATTGAATCTCAAAAAGTTCACCAACTGCGGAAGGCGACGTTTTCACTATTTTTGAAAACTGTCGTCCATTTTGTTTATCTTGTGGTAAATAATGGCGTGTCCACCTTTGGCCTAGTCATGTGGGCTAACATAACCAAGGAGCAAATGAAAGAGGAACGAATTTCGACCATGAAGTATTTCATCGCTTGCTATGGGACCAATTGGAACTATGTAAGTATTTAAAACTAGCTTTACGCCCAGGAATTTAAGAGATTATCTTTATTTTTTTTTATTATAAGATGGGTTAACTCTTGACCTCAGTCTTGACCATAAAGTTCAAAGATGAGGTCGACGATGGAGCGAGTTAACCCAGAAAATGCCTATAAAGGCACTGGTACTCCCACGCACCGACGGAACACAGCAAGCTGTTTGGCTTTGGACTTCGGTAGGAGGGTGGTCGCGAACCAGACGACCCTTTACAGAGACTACCACACCGCATGAGATCAAAGGACGACACCTCAGATTCAGGAAAAAATGAAGAGTCGTTGCCTGGGATGGATTACTAGGAGGCAGGTCTCATTTGTGGTTCCTTAGTCGCTTACGACACCCACGGAAAGAGATGGGGTGGTGTTATTCTTAACCGATCACCACACGGCAGAATTATGTAGCCTATGTGTTAATTCAGGGTGTCAGCTACCTCTGCACCAAATTTTATCACAATTGGTCCAGCCGTTTGAGCGTGGAAGTGTAAGAAACATCCATATATACTAACTTTCGCGTTTATAATATTAGTAAGGATACATACATATACGCCTATAATCCCTTACGGAGTAGGCAGAGCATTAGTATTTTTATCGAACTACTTGATGCCACGTTTGACACAAATTGTGAGGGTTATCAGATGGAACAAGTTGTATAATGGTGGGAGGTGGTCAGCCTTTCGCCCATTATACAGCAAAACCCTCGTATCTCACTTATTTTCTAAATATATAAAAGGAGAAACTGACTGACTGACTGACTGACTGACTGACTAAATGACTGACTGACTGACTGACTGACTGACTGACTGACTGACTGACTGACTGACTGACTGACTGACTGACTGACTGACTGACTGACATATCAACGCACAGCCTAAACGGATAAACGTAGGCACTTGAAATTTGGAACGGACGTAGCTTAGGTACCGTAGAGGTGCACTAAGAAAGGAATACCCGAAATTCAAACGGGAACGGGAATTAGCGGGAAAATCCTTTTGAATGAAAAATCTAAACCGCTTAAGTTAGACGCTTGAAATTTGGCATGCAGGTACCTTAGTAAACTTAAAGCTTAGTTGCAACAGGATGTTGCAAAATTCCCACGGGAACGGGAGTTAGCGGGAAAAAACTTTTGTATGTAAAAATCTAAATCTTAAACTAAATCAATATTTAATAAAGTGTAATCTGTTCAAAAGAAAAAATAACACGCAAACGAAGTTGCGGGCATCAGCTAGTACTGTATACCTGGGAAGAGTAGGTAGCTGGTACATTCTTAGTTTTTTTTTCACTCTCAAATAGTAGAGATTTCAGTCTGTTTTGATGAAATTGTAATCCTTATTAATGCAAACGCGAAAATATCGCTGTATGGATGTTTGTTACAATTTCAAGCTTAAACGGCTGAACCAATTTTGATAAAATTTGGAATGGAGGTAGCTGACACCCTGGATTAACACATAGGCTACATCATTTTCCCAAATTCCCACGGGAACGAAGTCCCGGGCGGAAAGTTAGTATATTATAGATTTTAGTGTCATGATCAAAAGTTGCTATGATTCCTTACACAATTTCTAAATTTTTTTTGCATACTATAGGTACAATTTTTCCAACTAAACAATACCCGGTATTTTTGAAGCTGACTGTACTTATGAGTGCTACTTCTTTCTTTGATAACATTATTAGATTAAGAGTCAGTCGTACGTGCAATATGCATATATATGTATATGTATAACCTACAATGTATATTTATCAAAGATTACAGTTTGCTGATGCAGCACATACTTAGCTAAACGTGACTGAAACCGGCAATAGTCGTTTCTTAGTTATAGTGCCTTTATAGGCCGGTTTGGTCGAGTGGTAGTGACGCTGCCTCTTGATCGGCGGTCCTGGGTTCGATCCCCAGTCGGGGCAAACCTTTGTGTAAAAAGCAGATGTTTGTTCTCGGGTCATGAGTGTTTGCGTTTGTCTTTATGTGTTTTCCAAGGGACCCACGACACAAGGGAAAACCTTACTGTGGGCCTTTGAGTGTGTAGCGTTTATTTATTTTTATTTTATTTATAGGCATTTTCTGGGTTAACTCGCTCCATCGTCGACCTTATCTTTGACCTTTATGGTCAAGATTGAGGTCAAGAGTTAACCCATCTTATAATAATAAAAAAAAAAGAAGGAAAAATAGCGGATATAATTCTTGTATAAGCGATTTTTGGCATAGTTGTAGGGAATGGTGTCTGCAGCAACATACTAAAAGTACTGATGGATGGGGGTGGAGCTAACGGGTAGGGGGCGGCTTAGAGGTCCCTTTTTTAAGTTTTTCTTAAATAACTCGTAAACTGTGGCCCGTAGCAAAAAAAAATCTCTTACTTAAGTAATCTACATAAAATACTCTACAAAAAAGTTCTACACCATTGATTCCCAAAGTGGTCCAGGTGGACCCCCAGGGGTCCACGGGAGACTCGAAGGGGGTCTACGTTTGTGTGACAAAAAAATGGGGGTTCACAATTCGTATAAGCGGGGGTCAACAAAAAATTATCTGTTTTCAATAGTGAAAAACTAAAATGCTCCTTGTGCTGTTAGTAAGATGTCAAAAATGTAAAATTGGATGGAATAACTTTTTTGATTGGCCACCTTTACTTTTTTGACATCCACTCACGTGCTGTGAGTGGATGTCAATCAATTAATTAATAAACCAATCAATTCTCGCTTTTTTTTCGAAAACTGTTAATTCGTGGTTGAAACTCAGCCGCGCAAATTCTCGTAAAGATCTAATCTTCACATTTTTTGTCGAGTTTTGGGAATATGGTAGAAATGTAGCTGCAGGGAGGGGGTCCACCGAAACCAACAAAATTTTGAAAGTAGTCTATGAGAAAAAAAAGTTTGGGAACCTGTGTTCTACACACTTCTTCGCTGGGATAAATATTTAAAGAGATATGAAGGCAAGAAGTTTATAAGTTACCTAAAATTAGGTTTTGTTTGACCTTGACATTGATAATTATTACGGCGTAGGACCTTTTGGAATGTGTTCAGACACCTTCCAGAATGACACTCGGGAAAGTCCCTACACCTCCAAGGTGGGGTTGCTGAGATATCCTGAAAAATCTGCAATTTCCAGGAAATTCTTCTTTCCTTCATATCTCATTAAACATTGATCCCAGCGGAAAAGTGTGCAGAACCTTTTTGTAGAGAATTTTATGTAGATTACTTGAGTAAAAGTTTTTTTTTTTGCTGTGGGCCACCGTTTACGAGTTGTTTAAGAAAAACTTTTAAAAGGGGCCTTTGAACCGCCCCCTACCCGTTAGCTCCACCCCCATCCATCAGTACTTTCAGTATGTTGCTTCAGACACCATTACCTACAACTATGCCAAAAATCGCTTATACACGAATTATATCCCCTATTTGGCAGTTTTTGGTTTTCGTTGATTAGATCATTACTTACATACATACATATACAGGGCGTCCCACGGCTATGCCACTTGGAGGGAAAGTACCTTAATTATTGTAGATGGATTATTTTTCTGAAAGCAAACTTTATTTTAATTTTAAAAACAACTTAAACTGCATTCATACATTTTGAAATAATTGCTTGGCTTAACCGGGAATCGAACCCAGTACATGCGAAAAAAATTGGCCTGTAGTTTTATCATACCAATCGGAAAATTTCTTATGGCTTCATCATAAGATTTTTTTTCCAGATAACATAGAATCGGAAATAAAAGGAAGACCATGAATTTCAACATTTTAATTCCAAATTAATCAATTTAATTTATCATAATTCTCCACGTTAAAAACGTATGAGTCACCGACTTCAATCCAAACAACAGTTCGCACAAAGTAGATAACTAGTATTTTTTCAGACTACAATGCCTATTAGCAGATAACCACAAACAAAATTGTCATTCATTTATTTAGATGATGTTCTGGTTTGTAGTATTTTTTGGTTTGTTGAATTTTTAAAAAGCTCTGTATCATTTTCGATAAAATTCATATAGGACCACCTCTGGAGTATATTCTTTCGAAAAAAAATCCTTATTTAAAACCTTCCAATCAGTATGATAAAACTACAGGTTGATTTTTTTTTCTCGTGATTCCCGGTTCACCCAGCCATTTATTTAAAAATTTATGAATGCAGCTCAAACTGTTTTTAAAATTAAAATAAAGTCTGTAATGGGTGGATACTACGTAGCGAGACGAGAAGACGAAACATCAAATAGAAGAGCAGCAGAATTTTATTAGAACAATGTTTGATTCCATACAACACAACGTATGAGCTTAAGGCGACTACAGCACCCTAAAAAGGCAGCACATATAGGAATAGTGCCATCTCCGTCTCTCAACAGGCCTGGGCAGGCAGTGCGAACAGTGTCGATACACGAAGTTTACGGACTATGAAAGCATGCGTGCGTAAAAACATGTTAGAAAGTTAGAAAAATTAAATTTTATCGAGAGGTAACAGCTTAAATCGAAAAATGCGTTAACTACTTATCGAGAGTGTTCAATCACGAACATTTTGATAGCAAATTCAAGTTCCTGTGTGGATTTTACTATCGTTTTTACAGCTTAAAAGATACACAATATTGGGTATTTAGAGGTGACTTTGTGAGCTTTTTCTATCGAACCAAAAGTGCTGAATCATGTTTTCAGTAAACTACTTATCTAGTTTATGTCCTGAATATTACCGTAGTATTTTTTTCTGCGATTTAATGCAGTGCGTCATGCTTATCTACGCATCATAAAATCGTAATTTAGGTGCTGTAGTCGCCTTAAAAACAGCCGTTCCACCTGGTGGAAGTGCCTGGTAAAAGTGTGAAGGCAATTTCGCTATCCGATAGACGTTTCATAGCAAGAATAGAAGGAGTTTTTCCAATGCCTTGTATTTTTTGTGTCCCTAGGGACTCGATATATCAGATGTTTTAGTGTGCGACTTTGAGACTGTTACGTGATTATTTAATTACTGTAATATGGAGAATTGTGTGATCTCTTATTCTTATCCCAACAAAAACATATTGTAAAAAAAGGGCCAAGTCTCGATTGAGATGATTTGTTACAAAAAAGCAAATAAACTTTATACGCCGCCAAGTCTAGGTAACTTTGGCATACATTTTGCCAATGATACCTTCTTTATATATCGTTAAATTCCATTATTTAGGGTCAACTGTGCTTTATTATGCACGCTTGGAACATTTCAATCAATGACAACTAAATTTACTTTTCCTTTTTATATGTGCTTGGTTTTCATGTGACTTGTCGTTAATTAAAATACTTTAGGCTTGTATAATTTGATAAACGACGTTTTAAAAACCTTTAAAGATAACTTATAATATACGCTGTATAAATTGCGTAATCTGTGCAGCATGAATTTCTAGCTCTTTCTTTAGATACTTAAAAAATATGATAAATTGCTTCGAGAAAAGGATGCACAGTCATGAAGTTTTTTTTTTCAAATTCAGTGAACATAACCGTTGCATTGCTTAAAATAGGTCAAAAACATTAATTTTTTAATTCTACGTCTGTTCGCAAAGATGCAGTTTTACCCCGAAGAAGAACAGACAAATAACTCAAGGTTTGCTCTTTTTTTTAGTGTTAGAATTTTTATTATTTCCTATTTTCAATTGTTCTTTACCTACAGTTTTGTCACATAAATATCCATCAAGTTTGTGGTATGCTTTTTGGAATATTACCTTACTATGTTTCCGCCCACGGCTCCGCCCGCGTGGACTACAGGTTATATCGTGACCAATTGTGGGATAAAATGTAGCCTATGTCCTTTTTTAGGCTCTAATCTATCTTTGTACCAAATTTCATCAAAATCGCTTCAGTAGTTTAGGCGTGAAAGACAGACAGACGGACAGACAGACAGACAGACAGAGTAACTTTCGAATTTATAATATTAGTATGGATATTATTTTCTGTTGTGTATGTGATTTTTTTTTCAAATGTTCCTCTCGAAAAGTTGTTTATATTCAGTTTCGTTCGTGGTTTGAATCACATAAAAAATAAGTGTTGCGTAGCATTGCGTTGCAGGCTGGCAACAGTAACCTGTAATCTCTAACATCATGCTAAAGCTGTGCCATTTCGGTGTCCACTAGTGCTGCAAAAGATTTTAGGCTTTTAGCCCTAAATTTCAGCCTATCGAGTCTTTTTTGGGACTAAAACCAATATAATAGGGCTTTAAAAGCTTCGTCATTTTAAAAAAAACTTGTAGCCATTTTTAAATAGTAGGCTTTACAAAAGTCTATAGCCTTTTTTAAAGTTGTAGGCTGTAAAAAAACCTATAGCCTTTTTTTAAAGAAGTAGGCTGTCCACACATTGCGGCAAAGTAATTTTCTTTAATTTTATTTAAATATAACCTTTTAAACCTTTTATTATGAATGTTTATTTTCAAATGTTTTTAAGTGTGTGTGCACTCAATAAAGAATTTTATTTCTTTCTTCTTTTATCAAGCCAAGAAAATGCCATTTCTGTGCACACACTGGTCCGCAAAAGTGAACAGTTATGTATTTTAAAGTTTAGTTTCTTTTATATAAGTTTTTGAACTTCTTTAGCGGCGATGAGCACTTTTAGTATGGGGAAAAATGTAAAACTCGCGATGAACTCGCGTCAGATCGTCAGATGTCACGTGACCTTGATCGAAAATGCGTAGGATAGGGTTGCCACCATTTTTGAAGTGAAAACTTCTTTAGCAGCGTTGTGTACTTTGAAGTATGGGTGAAAACTCGGACGGATGGCAGCCCTATGGTAAAATTATCTCTGTGACAGATGTCAACGATGTCAACGATTATTCGCACATAGTGCGCAAATACCGATAGACTACCTATTTTACTGAATTGAAGGTAGACAGTTTGGTCGAGTGGAAAAGTTGCCAGATTGTAAGCAACAGGTCGAGGGTTCGAATCCTGAGAGAATAACGGACTCTTTTTGTGTATTTTGTTTTATTTCCATATTAATGCACAACGTTAACGTTCAAGTTTTCACTTCTGCCGGCACTCCCGGAGTGCAACCCGTTGTTTTTTTAGTTTAAGTTTCACTTTAACTTGTCTTTATTTTTTTTATTTTTCTTTATTAAGGAAAACATACAGCTATTCAACACAAAATACTTATTCTAAAGTAAACTAATCCATAAGCCAGTCAAGTTTTCACAAAAAGATATAACATTATGCGTTGGATACATAAACTAAATAATTTAAATTTAAATAACATTTTTTTTAAACTTAATATAGATACTTAGGAACAAGTGTCAAAAATATAAAACCAAAGATAAAACCTAACAACAAAAATAAAAACAATAAGTTTAATTTAATTTGGTTTTATGATGTTTCTTGATGGCAGAAACAAATTGGGATAAACGTAAGTTAAAAATGTCCAAATCATTGTAAGTTCTATCATAAGTCTCACAAGCTCTCACAACGAAGCGATTCTTTGCATAATTGGTCCGACAAAGAGGAGGAGCAAATGTTGATCTAATAGCTCGTAAACCAGCCTTCGTGCATTTAAAACCAATTTTACCCAGTAAATATGAGGAATCAATATAAGAATTTAAAATTTTGTAAAGAAGAATGACGTCACGCTGTTCACGTCGCGTTCTAAGATCCAAGATATCCGGAATCTTTCCAAATATGTAATTAAGTCTTCTAATAAATTTGTTCTGGATTCGTTCAACAGCATCGACATACACAGCGTACCGGGGGTTCCACACTGCGGAAGCGTACTCAAGTTGAGATCTAACAAAAGAATTAAATAATATCATCAGTGTTCCCACTTTTTTAAAATCTTTACTCTGTCTAAATAAAAATCCCAACATTTTGTAGGCTTTAGCCGTTATTTTTTCAATATGCGATTTGAATAACAATTGATCATCCAAGTACACACCTAGGTCTCGCACCTCAGACACCCTTTTCAATGGAGTATTATGAATGAAATACTGATGGTGTATATTTCTTTTTTTACGGCTATATGTAATTAAATAACATTTGTCTACATTTAAAAATAATCGATTTTCCAAACAGTATTGACCTAGTCTATTCAAATCGGATTGTAGATTAAGGCAATCTTGATTTGTTTTAGTTATATTGAAAATTTTCGTGTCATCAGCAAACAATAAACAACTTGAATGATGAAAGCAATCCAAAACATCATTTATAAATAAATTAAATAAAAGAGGTCCAAGATGCGACCCCTGTGGCACACCAGAAGTAATTGGTATGAAAGAGGATGTGAAGCCTTTAACAGAAACCGCCTGAGTACGATTCCAAAGATAGGACTCTAGCCATCTGAGGAGGTCGCCGTGTATTCCGATCAACTCAATTTTCTTAATTAACAGTGAATGGGATATTTTATCAAAAGCCTTTGAGTAGTCGGTATACACGGCGTCAACCTGATGACCGTTACTCATGGCTTCTAAGACAATGTCAAGGAACTCGCACAGGTTAGACTCAGTGGAACGTTTATTAATAAAGCCGTGCTGTTGAGTGATAATTAGGGGTCTGACCGCTGGAAACAAGGAATCGTAAACTACCTTCTCGAATAACTTAGGAATTACTGAAAGTTTTGAAATTCCTCGGTAGTTACGTACCATGTGTTTATTACCATTTTTGAAAATAGGTACCACAAATGATCTCTTCCAAATCACAGGCATATTGCCAGTAACCATTGACAAATTGAAAAGGATACAGAGCGGATAAGCCAACTCCTTGCAACACCTTTTCAGAAAAACTGGATGAATGCCGTCTGGTCCGCTACCCTTGTTCTCATCCAAGTGTTTTAAATATTTTTCAACTATAGTAGTTTTAATTTCAACAGACGACATCAAACAGTCACCATGAGTACCGCCCCGAAAAGATGACGATGTTGGTGTGAAAGTTTGGCCCTTCTCAAAAACCGACTGAAAAAAATCACTAAACGCATTAGCGATGGACTGGCCGTCAGATACACGCTTAGTATCCAAGTATAATGTGTCTGGAATACTATTTGAAGATTTTTTAGATTTTATGTAAGTCCAAAATTGCTCAGGATGGCGACATATATTACTCTCAGACCTTGAAATGTATGAATTGTAACAAGTAGATTCTAACTTTTTTATTTGTTTCCTAATATCAGAGAATAATTCATAGTCGCATAACCTTTTATAGCATTTCCATTTTTTATGTATTTTAAGTTTTTTATTAATAAGTTTTTTTAGCCTTTGAGAGTACCAAACAGGATATCTATTATCATTAGTTATCATTCTTACCGGGACAAATTCTGAAATTATATTATTAATTATGCTATAAAATCTGTCAAGAGCAGTGTCCATGTCGCAACCATATAGACACTTCTTCTTTAAATCTTGCCTGATTTAATGTGTGATGACCGAATAAATGATATCTATTTCAACACACTTAACTTTAATAAGGTAACTAAGCATGTATAGAACATGTGTTACCTTCAAAAAATAGAACAGTTTCTTTACACCGGGCCGGGGTATACGTCATACCAAAGTAAAAACCTAAACAATACACTTTAACGAGGAACAAAACGATAGCGTGTTTCAGAATAAAGATATCGCCACCTAGCGGGAAAATAAAGAAGCTGTTTTTCTTTGCGTTGCTCGGAAAAAAATGGAGTAAATATTTTTTTTTTGGAATTAGTTGTTGGAGTTCACTCTTTACCACAATGTCAAATTTTTAGCGCATATTTTTGTTACTTGTCCAATATGTATAAGTACAGACAGACAGACAGAGTTACTTTCGCATTTATAATATTAGTAATAATATTAGTAAGGATTACAAACGCTTCTGTTGCTTGACTTGGCACGGTGCACTACTGCGCCTCCTGATATGATAGTGTATCGTTAGTTCCGGTATCCTCACGATAACCTCTTGGTCTACGAAATGACTGACATTTCACTTTGACGAAACATGTCATTATCTAAGTTACACTATTTTTAGGGTTCCATTGTTTTTATATCAAACTAACATTCCGCTCGGGATTTCGTTCCCGTGGGAATTCGGGAAATTAGGTAGCCTATGTTACTCAGGGATAATGTAGCATCCTAATAGTGAAAGAATTTTTGAAATCGATCCAGTAGTTTTTAAGTTTATTCGTAAACTAGCGTGGGAATTCGGGAAAATTATGTAGCCAGTGTCTATCGGGGATAATGTAGATTTCTAATGTTGTAAGAATTTTTCAAATCGGTCCAGTAGTTTTTAAGTTTATTCGTAAACTAGCGTGGGAATTCGGGAAAATTATGTAACCTTTGTCCATCGGGGATAATGTAGATTTCTAATGGTGAAAGAATTTTTCAAATCGGTCCAGTAGTTTTTCAATGCAAACAAAAAAACAAACAATCAAATCTCTTTATAATATAAGTGTGAATCTGAGGTGTCGTCCTATTGTCTTATGTGGTGTGGTAGGCTCTGTAAAGGGACGTCTGGTTCGCGACCACCCTCCTACCGAAGTCCGACGCTAAACAGCTTACTGTGTTCCGTCGGTGTGTGGGAGTACCAGTGCCTTTATAGGCATTTTCTGGGTAAACTCGCTGCATCGTCGACCTCATCTTTGACGTTTTTGGTCAATAATAAGATCAAGAGTTAACCCATCTTATAATAAAATAAATAAAAATTAATCATGTGTGGTTTGTTTAATTTCTGAAGAACGGAACACTTAATCACCAACTCCAACTCTCGCTTGGTAAGTTGTTTTGACTCTACACGGATTTCAGATAGTGGTAATAAGTGTTTTATTATTTAAATAAAAAACAATAACAATATCTGTTTTCCACAACTCTTACATTAGTCTCATGCTTAAAGTTTACACGTGTGATTTTTAAATTATTAAAACAAAAATTAAAATTGTTTTATTAAAAAACAAAAAAAGTAACGTGCAAGTTTTAAATTATTAAAAAAAAAACAATTTTTTTTTTTAAATTAATATTTTTAATAAAAAATGTATACCGCACAGTGTGCAACTAACTCAAAGTTCAGTCAAAAAAATTTTCTAAAAGAAATTTTAGAAAATATTGTTTTACGAAAAAACGATCCTTTAAAATTACGTTTGAGAACAATTTATCATATTTCCAATTTAATTTTAAATAGTTTTGCGTTGTTTTTTGGTGTGTTTATTTGGTACAGTGTGACTGAAGATCATATGAAAAAACCGACTTTAAGGGTCTTCAAGTTGTACTTCTCCTACTTTGCAACAAATTGGAATTATGTAAGTTGAATCTTTTTGACGCTACAAGCTCTATGACCCATAAATCTAAAATAAAAAAAATAAAAAACAAAAAATAAAATAAACTTTTTACAAAAAAAACCGTCTTCTAAAAGCAAAAAATAAAAACGTAGCGTTAAGTATGCTACGTACCTACTGATCTGTTTGAAGTCGGTTTTTCTTTTTTGTAAAAAGTTAATTTATTTTTCGATTTTTAGTGTAAACAATTGAAAGTTAGGTGAGAAACAATGTAAGTGCCTATTAAATTCGAGGATTTCCCTAAGATTTCATCATCAGATCCTGACCTGGTTACAATGGGACCACCTCTGGAGTATACTCTTTCAAACAAAAAAATAATTTTTCAAATCGGTCCATAATTGGCGGACAAAACGGTAAAACGGTGAACTACCTCCTCCTTTTGTGACGTGGGTTAAAAACTAAAACTTAGACAATGCTTTGCCTTTATTTTATTTTATTTATTAGGTAACAAAAATCCACAGCAATACTGAAATGCCTATTTCTATGCTTATATATAACCTAAACAATTAAACATATTGCCAATTTCGGATTTGATTTTCCCGAAAGGTATAAATTAAACAACAACAAAATGACAAAAGTCAGTTTAAGATATTGTCTAAGTCGTGTTTTGATGTTTTATGGTAAAGCAGTTATCGCTGTAACTCTTAAATGGTTGAACCAATTTCGATAAAATATAGCTAAGAACTATCTCGATTATAAATAAATAAATAAACGCTACACACTCAAAGGCCCTCACTAAGGTTTTCCCTTGTGTCGTGGGTCCCTCGGAACACACATAAAGACAAACACAAACACCCATGACCCGAGAACAAACATTTGCTTTTCACACAAATGTTTGCACCGACTGGGGATAGAACCCAGGACCCGCCGATCAAGAGGCAGCGTCACTACCACTCGACCAAACCGGCCGTCGGCCGTCGGTCGTCATTATGTCAGCATACAACCAAAAAAACTGCATTAAAATCGGTCTATTCGTTTAGGAGCTACGATGCCACATGCAGACCCAGATATACAATACAGGGCTTTAGGTATCTCTCTTTGAACCTCTGGGGTGGTTAATTAGTCCATGAAAGTGAACAACTTTCCCAAGGAACATAGGTCAAAAAACGAAAAAAAAAATTTGATCTCTCATACAAAATGCGCTATATGCTGATGAAGTTTGTAAGGGAACTCAAATTTTTTTTTCGTATTTTGACCTATGTTCCTTGGGGAAGTTGTTCAGTTTCATGGACTGATTAACCACCCGAGAGGTTGAAAGAGAGATACCTAAAGCCCTGTATATAAAGATACACACGTCAACCTTATAACACCCCTCTTTTTAGTCTGGGGTTTAAAAATTGAGGATAAACCTTCGAGCAATGTAGATTACAAGGAGTTTTCTGCCTGCATCTCCGAGCTCAAATAATCCAAATTTCTTTAAAGTTCTACTGAATAGGTTTCTTCTGGGTAATCTTGGTATATCCTGAGCTAGATTTTGGTCAAGAGAAAACCCAGAACCCATTCGTTACTTTACGGGTTTTTTTTAAAGAAAATATTACGTTGACTGTAAATTATCTTTGACAATTTTGACAAAAAAAATTTGACAGTACAATGCTTTTTGTTCGAAGTTAAAAAAAATTATGAACAATAGGTATTTGCAATAGAACAAACATTCGCTTAAAGTCATTACGTTTGCTTAGATGTAACATTTAATAATGTTAAAATATTAATTTCTAAAAAATGTATACCACTTCCATCGCCAATCGTTCAAAGAACAAAAAATTATTTTTTAATAATTTCGAGAAAAATATGATTTTTTATTATTTTAAAAAAATTGTTCATATAGTTTATTATATTATAACGCACTGTGTGTCGGTTTATAGTTTGAGTATTTGGTACAATATCAGTGAAGAGCAAATGAAAATGCGTGATGTGGAAAATATTAAGTTATATCTGCTTTTCTTCTTAACAGTTTGGAATTACGTAAGTAAAACTTATTTTTTGACGTAAATTAACGTCACCGTAACATTGTAATTTTTAACCCCCGACGAAAGAAGAGGGGTGTTATAAGTTCTTACTTGTGTATCTGTGTATCCAAGTATAACTCTAAAATTTAAAAAAAAAGTATCATACGTGACATTCATCTACACCTTCACTAATATTATAAAGAGGAAAGATTTGTATTTTTGTGTGTAACGAATAAACTTAAAATCTACTGGACCGATTTCAAAAATTCTTTCACCATGAGAATGCTACATTATCCTCGAGTGACATAGGCTACATAATTTTCCCGAATTCCCACGGGAACGAAGTCCCGAGCGGAATGCTAGTAGCTTATTACTTTTAAACGGCTGAACCAAATTTTGTTAAAAATCATCTCGATCATATCAATTTTCAAACATAAAAAAACCGCATCACAATTGGTCTTTTCGTTTAGGAGCTAAGATGCTACAGACAGACACAGATATCATACACTTATCAAACTTATAACACCTCTGTTAAAAACCCTCGGCCGTGTCCACGACACAGCCAAGATGACCTTTTTATAATACGAAAATGGCGCGGCAAAATTGTATCATTGCCCCCTATGCACTATAGTGATACCAGAAGCTGGGAACATAGAAGGCAATGGTAATACAAATTCTGTCATGCCGTGCCGTGCCGTTCGAATTATAAAAAGGCACAATAAATAATAAATAAATAAAATAAATAAACGCTACACACTCAAAGGGCCACACTAAGGTTTTCCCTTGTGTCGTGGGTCCCTTGGAAAACACATAAAGACAAACACAAACACCCATGACCCGAGAACAAACATCTGCTTTTTACACAAATGTTTGCAACGACTGGGGATCGAATCCAGGACCCGCCGATCAAGAGGCAGCGTCACCTACCACTCGACCAAACCGGCCGTCAATTCAATAGCAATTTCTTTCCCCCTAGCCGTTTCTCATCCGGGATACGATTGATCATATTTGTCTGGCCAGTTAATATCAGTAGAAAGACTGCTATCTAACCTCTATGACCCTACAACTTTGCATTTCAGTAGCCCCGCCGCTGTGCCAGGGCTTTTGCCACTTATGGCTGCAACTGTCAAACCAGTGGTTGCTTTAAGTCGCTTGTCTCTGCCTTTCAGTCATGGTTTTATTATATATATGCATACTAATATTATAAAGAGGAAAGATTTGATTGATTGTTTGTTTGTTTGTTTGCATTGAATAGGCTCCGAAACTACTGGACCGATTTGAAAAAATCTTTCACCATTAAAATACTAACTATTGTAATAGCATAAGAATATAATATTGAACTTTTAAATGTTTGTGTGCACTGTCTTGACTTACATACGAAAGTATTTTTTCCTAAAGACGCTTCTCTCGAGCTTGAAGCTCAGTCGGTAAAATATTAAGAACACTATCTCAAACGTTATTACAGCGTTATTGGCTGGAAAAGATCACGAAAGAGTCATTTTGCTTGTCACCAAATGACATTACAACTTGCCTCATAAAATATCGGCAAAAAATAACTACGTCACTGCTTTAGCAGGAAAACGTCATTCGAAATAAACAATATGTTTTTCTGCGAACCCGTTCGTACGAGCAAACCTTATGATTTTATAATTTTCAACAAGGTCAAAAAAAACCGGTTGACGCACTAAAGTGCTTATTGTCTTAGTTTGCACACGTATAAATAATTTGCAACATTTAATTTTAAACAATAAATAACTGTTAAATAAACAATCTATTTCAAAAAAAGTTTTATTAAAAAATAATAATTTATTTTTTTAATAATCTAAAATAGTTATTATTTAGCAAAGGTATTTTAAATTTTGTTTTAGTTTTATAAGTTTTTTTGTAAATGCCGTTTTTAAATAAAGATAAAAGAATAAAATAAATGTTGTTTCCAGTCATAGTAACGAACTTTGTTCTATAAACAAAAAACTTATAAACAATTTTTTATTATAAATCTTCTGGTACTTTATGAATAACTCTTAATTAATTTCATAATATGCTTATATGGATAACGTTTTTTATAGATAGATTGTAAATGTATTAAATACATGACTAAATCTAAAAAAAACTTTATTGTCTGGAAATATTAGTGTCACGCAAAAAATTACTATTTTAAAGGGAAATTCAAAGTTTAAGTTTTAAAATGAATGACATCGAAGCAAAAAAAATTAAAAACCAAAGTGATGTTGCGCCAGTAAAAATATATCCAATGGTTTTATTTTTAAAAACATTAATCCACGGTGTTTATTTAATCGTTCACCATTTCACTTTGTTATGGGGTTTTGTTATGCTGATTCATATCAGTGAAGAACAATTAAAAGAGCCAGTTATAAGAGATTTGAAGAATTTTACACTGTTGTTTCTAACTAATTGGAATTACGTAAGTGTTTAGATGTTTAGTTTATCTTAGATGTACTTATTCTTACGATCTTCTTCTTTTTATCATGTAGGTATAGTCAAGTGTGTGGCAAACTCTTCTAACCCTGGTGTCAGAGTTTTCAAAGCGCAAAATAATCTCTGACTTGGTTTTAACGACTGTAGTCAATCGACAACAGCCAGGACCGACAGCTTAACGTACCTTCCGAAGCTCGGAAACGCTCGTGATAAATTTGCCACTTTGGTCACCCATCAGGTTCTCTGCTTCTACATACGTTGCTTAACCTCATTAATCGGTTGGGATCATCGAACGCCACTGGGGTACGACCGGTTCTCGCGTTTGAAACACATAACATAAAACAATTCTTACATGCTTAGTGATACATAGTGTAGGTTTTAAACTAGATTGAGTTTCAATAGATCCTAGGTTCGATTCCCGGTTGGGACAAATATTTGTGTAAAAAGCAGATGTTCGCCGACGAGTTTATACCGTGTGGTGATCGGCGTAGAATAACACCACCCCATTTCTTTCCGTGGGTGTCGTAAGAGGCGATTAAGGAAATACAAACGAGACCTGCCTCCTAGTAATCCATCCCAGGCAACAACACCTCATTTTTTTATGAATCTGAGGTGTCGTCCTATGGTTTCATGCGGTGTGGTAGGCTCTGTAAAGGGCCATCTGGTTCGCGACCATCCTCCTACCGATGTTCGACGCCAAACAGCTTGCTGTGTTCTGGCGGTGCGTGGGAGTACCAGTGCCTTTATAGGCATTTTCTGGATTAACTCGCCCCATCGTCGACCTCATCTTTAACCTTATGGTCAAGATTGAGATCAAGAGTTAACCCATCTTATAATAAAAAATAAAAAAAAAGATTTTTTATTTTTTTATTAATGAAGGGTTCGCTCTTGACCACAATCTAGCCCAAGGGCAAAGATGCGGTCGAGGATGTAGCAAGCTCACCCAGAAGGAGCCTATTCACTCAAACTTTAAAGAGATTCCGGTTATATGAACTCGGAAATACAGACGCAGGCAGGGAATTCCATTCCCTAGCAGTGCGCAATACGAAAGATGATGAAAAGCGCTCAGTGCGAATCCGTGGGATATCAACAAGATAGGGATGGTACCCCGCGGTGCGTCTGGACGTCCGATAGAAGAATGGGGCAGGCGGAATGAGCTCATGCAGCTCCTGAGCACACTCCCCGAAGTACATCTTATAAAAAATACATAGGCAAGCGTCTATGAGCTAGGGTTTGGAGCTTATCTTTTACTAGCTTCCTGTCACCGATGAGTCTCCTGGCTCTGCGATCCACCGAGTCCAGATTGAGTTTCAATAGATCCTAGGTTCGAGACCCGGTTGGGACAAATATTTGTGTAAAAAGCAGATGTTCGCTGACGAGTCGTGGGTTTTT
The DNA here is from genome assembly GCA_949987775.1 of Aproaerema taeniolella. Lineage (NCBI taxonomy): Eukaryota > Metazoa > Arthropoda > Insecta > Lepidoptera > Gelechiidae > Aproaerema > Aproaerema taeniolella. Next base: position 1,390,999 of record OX465266.1, read on the forward strand.
ATGTGTATTCTAAAGGACCCACGATACTAGAGAAAATCTTAGTGTGGGCTTTTGAGTGTATAGCGCTTTTTTTTTTTTTTTAAACCGTGTACAAAACTTAGATATTTCTGTTGTCTTCTATACATATTATAAAGAGGAAAGATTTGATTGTTTATTTGTTTGCATCGAATAGGCTCCGAAACTACTGGACCGATTTGAAAAATTCTTTCACCATTAGAATCCTACATTATCCGAGATGGACATAGGTTACATGATTTTCCCGAATTCCCACGGGAATGAAGTCCCGCGCAGGAAGCTAGTTTTTGATAAAGTATAAATGTGTTTTTATGTGTATCCATTGGGACCCACGAAATCGTAATTTGGGTCTTTAAGTGTGTAGAGTTTATTAAATGCTACTTCATTAGCATTCAATCTGATAGCACTAATGACCTATGTAGATAACTCCAATTAACTTATGTGATCTCGTGATTGTGTGTTTGTTTATTGTTTGTTACCAATTTGGGCCCAGTGGCTCTCGCTGATCTCAACCGATCAGTGAGTTTAAGTAACGTACACACAGGTAGGGAACCTGATGGGTGACCAAAGTGGCAATTTATCACGAGCGTTTCCGTACTTCGGAGGGCACGTTAAGCTGTCGGTCCCGGCTGTTGTTGATTGACTACAGTCGTTAAAACCAAGTCAGAGGCCATTGTGCGGTTTGAAAACTCTGACACCAGGGTTAGCCAAGTTCGCCACTACACGATAAGAAGAATAAGACCAATTTGGTTGACAGACAACTCATTCTATACTATAAAGATTTCTTTTCCAGAATTTGACTGCTTATGCTAAAGGCCAAAAATAGTATATTGTGCAACTCGGGAATAAAAGACGGATTTTAAGCGAGGGCCAAAGTTGGATCACGAGCAAAACCAAGTAGGGTACAGAAGTCTCGTCATAATTACAGTTATGATCACCCATCAAAAATCAATTTCCCATTTATGTTGCTTAACCTCACTGATCGATTCCGCCGAGTGAGTGACATTGATCACGAGCTAGGTATATAGAGTATCTTAATCGTAAGTTAATTAGTAATTTAATAAGATGCACGGAACGGTTGTTATCAATTTAATGTTTCGTTGTGATTGCCACTTGCATTGATGTTAGTTACCCTATTTTCGGGGTAATTTGTTGTGCGTTTTCAAGTTAAACAATGATCATGTTAGAATTAATTTCGTAATTACATACATATATATGGCTGTTATCAATCTAATGTATAGTTGTAAAATAACTTTTTTTAATTTTTAACATATATAAATGATATTTAAGATCCAAAATTTTTGATTTTAAGGTATAACATTTATTAATCCTTTATTAATGTATTGATGTTCGTTACCCTATTTTCAGGGTAATTTGTTGTGCGTTTTCAAGTTAAACAATAATCATGTTAGAATTAATTTCGTAATTATATATAAGGTCCTAATTTATTAGTCACTTTCCTTTTAACACGTTATTGTGTAGGTCAAAATATATCATTTGAGTCAAAAAACAAAAGCATAATATTAAATTTAAAAGGTCTTGAAAAATTTTGTTATGATATTTTTTCATTACTATGTTGAATAAACCCATCCATTCAAACGTAAATAATAATGGCAGTAGTAGAGCGGGCGAGCGGGGAGTGGACGGCTATAATCGAAAGAGAACCATTCCTTTAATCTTTAAATGAATTTTTTTTTTTTTACAAAATTTAATTTTCAGATAATTAATTTTTATGTTGTTTTTTGGAATACTATCACCCTATACAATAACGCCTTAGAAGGTAAGTGACTAATAAATTAGGACCTTATATAAACCTATATATGACTTTTTTTGTAAGCGAAACTTTAGATGGTGATGTTCCCCATGAAACTGAACAACCCCAAGAGCCCTACAATAAATTCTCAAAAAAAATACAGATTTCGTGCCTGACACGACTATCGAGCACATTGGAAATTAATCTACGGAATAAGAAAAAATATCGTTCTGATTTTTGACTTTTTTAAAAAGGTTAGGCTACAGGACAAACCCTTAACCCGATCGTCTTTGTTTTAGGCTCAAATTGTAGCTGACTAAATTGTCCAGAGGAATTTTTCTCAAATTTTTAATAGCATTCTTCGTTTGTTTTTTTTGTTTTTTTCTATTTCGGCCATAACTTTTTCATTTTTGTCTTTCTCAAATAATTCTTTTTGCACCTTACATTTCTCATGAATACGCATCTTTTGAGCCTTTTTTAATTAATATTAAGCATAAATCTCTTTCTCTCACTATCAAAATAAAATAGAAGACTGCTACTTAAGTATAGATCAGAGTCTGAGCGCGTTCCGTATACGGACTTTAGACACGTTTAAAAAGTGTATTTTAAAAGAAGTAGGGAGTCTCTTTGTCTCTTCTACATTCATCATGAGTCATGACATATGCCCATAGGATTCGGTTACCTACCATGTTAAGGCGACTACAGCACAAGATCGTTTTTGAGCAAAAGGCGGCACACATAGGAATAGTGCCATCTCCGTCTCTCAACAGGCCTGGGCTGGCAATGCGGACAGTGTCGATACACGAAGTTTACGCAGGCACACATGGACTATGAAAGTGTGCGTGCGTAAAAATATGTTCGAAAGTTATAAAAATGAGACTTATGAAAAGGTAACAGGTTAAATCGAAAAATGCGTTTATCGAAAGTGTTCAATCACGAACATTTTGATAGCAAATTCAAGTTCCTGTGTGCATTTTACTATCGTTTTTATAGCTTAAAAGATACACAATATTGGGTATTTAGAGGTGACTTTGTGAGCTTTTTCTATCCAACCAAAAGTGCTGAATCATGTTTTCAGCAAACTACTTATCTAGTTTATGTCCTGAATATTACCGTAGTATTTTTTTCTTAGATTTAATGCAGTGCGTCATGCTTATCTACGCATCATAAAATCGGAATTTAGGTGCTGTAGTCGCCTTAACGTATGATTTACCACACCCAATATTTAAAAAATGGGTAAAATTAAACTTCCTGCTGGCAACACTGAACAAAACAAAATAATGCAATCTACCGCCTCCTCTTACCAAATATCGTTATCAATTCTCGCCCTTACTGACTTCAGTTAGGGCGACGTTTCGTTAATAATCAATTATCAGTTATTAGTATTAAGTTATTAATTTAAAATAAATAAATCTATTAAAAAAATATTAAGAAAACAGCCATTTCAAAGTGCATTAAAAAAAAATCACACCAAAACATCGGAATAAAAAGTGATTCTAAATTCAAAATAAAATGGATACAATTTTTAAGGACCATAATATTTTTTATAATGTCTTATGTTTTTTAATTACTGAAAATGAGAAGTTGTTTGACAGAAGTGACGCGAAGTTATACTGGAGGACTGTGTCTCATTTGGTCATATTGTACCATCATGCCTTTGTGGGGCTTTTCGCGGATAGTTTGGGGACCAATTTGCAAATTAGTGTTGAATCTGATATAAAGCTGTTGTACAAGTTCAGGACGGCCTACTTAACGGGATGGAATTTTGTGAGTACTTAAATAGATATATAGATAACACGTTTCTTCAATGACCAGCAACTTCACAAAATACACAAATACAAACAATAAATCATTAATGGACTAATCTTGGATTTGGATGTTTTCTCAGACTCACATGCGACATTTAAGAAAAAAATATTGGAATTATTGTTTGTAAATCATTAATGATGTAACACAAATTAATAAATTATAATTATTAGATGAGATTTAAAATTATTAACATTTTAGCATTTTTGTATGACATTGAATTGAATTGAATTAAATTTATTTGATATTATTTACAATTTTACAAAAAACCTTATTGCATTTTTTATTAAAATATGTAACGCTTGGCTTCATGTTCATGTTTAGGCAAGGCAAAGACTTTAAAAACTATAAAACCTTTCTATTATTGTATAATTCTCACCTTAAGAGGATCGTCTCAGTGTTTTCCCATACAAACGGCGTCAATGGATTCCATCCCCTAAACATCAACGGGTCCCTGTGAAATTTTGGTATAGTATCATAAACACCAAAAACTAGGTCTGTACGTTTTGATTTTTATGATATTTTTAGTAGACAAAAAGATATTTGAGACTAAAGTCAGCATTTTTCACCAAAAAAATCTCAACACTTAAGAGGTGACTGTTGAAAAACTAAGAACAATTTTGGAAAAAGCAAAACGCATAAACCTCAGTTATACGCTTACGAATCGATAGAGACTAAAAACGTACGATTTCATTATGTTTTTGTGGTAGGAATTCATTGACGCCTAAACTCATAACTTTGGAAATAAAACTCGTCATTTCGCCGGAAAGCTGCAATTGTCCCTTTCGCACAAGTCTGAGGCGGGTGGTCGACATCGAGACAGCATGAAAAACAACTGAGACGCTAGTCCAAACTGAGACGCTCCTCTTAAATATGCATCGACCGTCTGGAACTCGAGTACTGTACTCGGTTCACATCAACTTTATCGAACTCACCCAAAAAAACTAATTAAGCGACTGAAAAACAAATTTAGTAAAAAAAAATACGCACGCGGGACGTGCGTGATAAAATCCCCACGATATTAAAAAACAGCTTTACAGTACGCCTGGGAAAAGTTGACAGTAAAAAAGTCAGCCTTTTCATACAACTTAACCAATCTCTTCGTACAAGAAGTCCAAAATATATTTAGGGAACATCACCCCATATACATATAAGCCGGATATCTTATTATTTATTTTATCTACAAGGACTGTATGTCTGTTTATTGATTCGTTTATCAGTTATGTTGTTATGTATTACCCAACAGTTATTGATATCTACTAATTAATAGGACGTTTCTAATCCAAATTACACTAATTAAACGTATATAAGCATTTAGAGTGATAGCCCAGTTGGTAATGAGCCAGGCATGTAATCTGAACGTCGCGGGTTCAAATCCTGGTGCGGCCCTGGTACCACTAAATTTATCTTTTCGGATTTATGTACGGATTTCTAATTATCACTTGCTTAACGGTGAAGGAAAACATCGTGATGAAACCCGTTCAAGAAAATTCATTTTCGAAAAACTAGCGGTCCACCAACCCGCATTGGGCCAGCGTGGTGGACTATGGCCTAAATCCCCTTCGTGTTTCGAAGGGAGGCCCGTGCCCCTTGGTGGGGACCTATATGGGCTGATAAAAAAAAACATTTAGACTACTTACACGTCACGTGCTTGTTTACGGCGCTTGCGATACAAATCTTGCATCACAGTAGTGTTATAAAGGCGATATTTTGTGTGTGTGTTTATATGTTTGTTACTTCTTCACGCTAAAACGGCTGGGATAATTTTGAAATAAGAAACTGTACGGAGGTAGGTAGCTGACTTCCTGGAATATCGTTAGGTTCGCTAAAAGAAACAATCGATAGCCGTGTCGCTCCTAAACTCCTAAACGAATGGACCAAATTATAATAATAATAATAATAATAATAAGTTTATTTGACACTACAAAGATAGCCAGCACATTAAAATATTTAACAACAAGGTTTGTCCACTGAGCTATATTATTAGGGACAGCAGCCACTTAAAATAGGTTTAATAAAAACCTGTGCTATAAGTGTCTGCTTTACAACTTAAGTCACAATTTCGACACAGTACAGACATTTCATGGCTTAAGGCTACAGGCATTGATTTTAAGTTGGGCTATAAAATCGCAGTTGCACATGTCGGTGTTGGAGTACATGTGTGTGTGTGAGTATATGTGTGTGTGTGTGTGTGAGTGTATGTGTGTGTGTGTGTGTATGTGTGTGTGCGTGTATATGTGTAAGTGAGTGAGATAAGGTTTGAGTGTTGGTTTTCAGGGTAAGAAGTGTTGCAAGCTTGCTATGGAAGTGGACGGAGTAGGTTTTCCGTTTCAATGTAGGAGCATGTCAACAGGTACTGTTTAAGTACCTGCTTGCAAGAGTACGCGTTTAGGTGGTAAATGTTTAAGCTTTCATGGAGGCGACGGTAGAGAAATTCAATGTGGTTTTTTTGTTTGAAAGCTGACATAACCAGTGATAAAATCTTTTCAAGTTTCAATGTTTTTAATTTTTTTTCACCAGCCTTTAAACTTTCCCACCGAGGGGCACAGGCTTCCCTTCGAAACACGAAGGGGATTCAGGCCATAGTCCACCACGCTGGCCCAATGCGGTTTGGTGGACCGCCCATCTTTCGAAAATTTTCTTGGACAGGCGGGTTTCATCACGATGTTTTCCTTCACCGTTGAGCAAGTGATAATTATAAATCCTTACATAAATCCGAAAAGACAAATTTAGTGGTACAGGCCCGCACCAGGATTTGAACCCGCGACCTTCGGATTACAAGTCTGGCTCATTACCAACTGGGCTATCACCGCTCAGTTAGGTTAGGTTGCATTAATATTGTAAAAAAGTCCGTCTATGTGAAAAAAATGGAGCAATTCACAAAGTACGACAGTTTTTTAATCTTACTAAGTCAAATTACAATATTATATGTTTGACAATATCACTTTGACATAAATAAATAATATAATTTAATAGTCTTCGTGGTCAATATTTGTCTGCGGGCCACACTTGCGATAAAACTAAATTTATTTGTCTAGATCAGTGGTTCTCAATCGGTGGTCCGCGGACCACTAGTGGTCCCTGGAAGGAGCTAAAGTGGTCCGCGAATCCATCTCAATAACATGAAACGTAACGAGTCGGTACAAGCACTATATAAGTTTTTTTTGCTGTTATTAGTTTATTCTCTATTTTAGCTGTGTGTAAATAAAGATCTTATCTAAGTATCTATCTATAATCGGTTGGATGCCAGAGCCGACAATTGTTTGGCCTTGGCTAGCAGTGAACCAAGGATTCAAAAGTTAGATCTAAAGAGAAGTACAATTTTCGTAAAACAATTTATTAAAACACTGGTGTTTATGAACAACGTATGTAGATAAAAACGATCCCCCATTACTAAAAGTTTAAGAACCACTGGTCTAGACATTAGCTGATAACTTCCACATAATTAAACTGACCTACACTCGTGGCTGATTTATGATAATCACATAAACATTGCCGATAGCCGAGTGGTGTTCACGAGTGGCACCACCCCGTCTCTTTTATCTCGTAAAAGTCGAAAGTAAAATAAGAAAACCGCCGACTTCGACTTCCGGGACTTCGTTCCAGTGGGAAATCTCAGAAATGATCTAGCCTTTGTGTTAATCATGAGTGTCAGCTAACTCTAATTTTATCAAAATTCGTCTAGCCGTTTGAACGTGAAGAAGTAAAAAAAAAAAATTCGATACATACATACGCACATGCCTGGAATCCCTAAAGGGGTAGGCAGAGCATCAGTGGTATTAGTAAGGGTTATCGGATAGAAAAGTTGCGTAATGGTGAGAGGTGGTCAGCCTTTCGCCCATTATACAGCAAAACCCTCGCATCCCACTTACAGACTTTTACAGTATACCTGGGAAGAGTAGGTAGCTGGCACATTCTAAGTTTTTCTTTCACTCCGAGTCCAGCATGGAAGTCGTTTTTATTTTTTCCCAAACTTAAGCTAAGGGATCGTTCAACAATTACGTGATCATTTTTGGCCGTTTTTTTAACCCCCCCCCCACCTATGTAATCACAGCGTAATCTTTTGTTTTTAACCCCTTCGCCTTGATTACGTAATCCGTCCGTGTTTAAAATTTTTGCTGTATTAGCACCGACTCCTATGTTATGTTTCTATGGGTCTTAGGGAAGAGGGTGTGTCATTTGTCAAAATGCAAAAAGGTAAGAACTATAAAGTTAAATCAATAAAATAGATAGTTTTTCATTTCGCTATACGTTAATTAAAGTTACAGAATGATGACGTAATCATGGCTTCTTCCCCCCCCCCTCTTCCGGTGATCACGTAATTGTTGAATGATCCCTAAGCTATGTGTACATTCGTTTTAATTTTATTTATACATTTAATTATTATTGTATAATTCATTGGTAAGATCTCACCTTAAGAGGATCGTCTCAGTGTTTTTCCCATACAAACGGCGTCAATGGATTCCATCCCCTAAACATCAACGGGTCCCTGTGAAATTTTAGTATAGTATCATAAACACCAAAAACTAGGTCTGTGCGTTTTGATTTAATATTATAAAAAAAGTCCGTCTATGTGAAAAAAATGGAGCAATTAACAAAGTACCGAGAGTTTATAATCTCACTAAGTCAAATATCAATATTATATGTTTGACAATATTACTTTGACATAAATAAATAACATAATTTAATAATCTTCGTGGTAAATATTTGTCTTCTGGCCACACTTGCGATAAGACTAAATTTATCTGTCTAGACCAGTGGTTCTCAACCGGTGATGCGCGGACCACTGGTGGTCCCTGGACGGAGCTAAAGTGGTCCGCGAATCCATCTCAATAACATGAAACGTGACGAGTCGGTACAAGCACTATATAAGTTTTTTTTGCTGTTATTAGTTTATTCTCTATTTTAGCTGTGTGTAAATAAAGATCTTATCTAACTATCTATCTATAATCGGTTGGATGCCAGAGCCGACAATTGTTTGGCCTTGGCTAGCAGTGAACCAAGGATTCAAAAGTTAGATCTAAAGAGAATTATAATTTTCGTAAAACAATTTATTAAAACACTGGTGGTTATGAACAGCGTATGTAGATACAAATACCCCGGTCCTAGTTGCAGACACCCCCGGAAAAACACCCGGGAAATAGTGTTAATAATAATAATATTTTTTTAAAATTTCTCTCTCACGAAAGAAAACAAACAAAAGTTAGTTAGTTTTATTTTATTTTGTTTCATTATATTTCATATGTATGTTAGTCTGTAAGGTAAATACGTTAGATGGGCCTATGGGCCTGGATCAATGGGAATTAGATGCCTGATAATAAATGATTTTATTATTATTATAACTTGCACACTTTTGACTGTAAGTTTGTTTTGTATGTTTTTGTCTTACCTGGTTAAGTATCCAATAAAGTATTTATCATATATCTATCTAACCTTTTAATTATTTTCACCTCCGAACAGTTGGTGGTCCGTGGAAAAACAGATTTTTTGTAAAATGATCCCCCATTACTAAAAGTTTAAGAACCACTGGTCTAGACATTAACTGATAACTTCCACATAATTAAACTGACCTACACTCGTGATTGATTGATGATAATCACATAAACATTGCCGATAACCGAGTGGTGTTCATGAGTGGCACCACCCCGTCTCTTTTATCTCGAAAAAGTCGAAGGTAAAATCAGAAAACCGCCCGGGACTTCGTAAAAATGAACTAGCCTTTGTGTTGATCTAGAGTGTCAGCTAACTATAATTTTATCAAAATTCGTCTAGCCGTTTGAACGTGAAGAAGTAACAAACATACAAAAACACACGCACAAAATTTCATTGACATTTGTTTATTTTGACAGATATTTTTTTTTAATTTCTAGAAATGAAATGGATTACTAAGATATTCGGCACGTACATTAAATGTTGTCTTTATTTTTCGCTTTTTTAAGTCGGTTTAATTTTTTTTGAAGCTTTTGTATTATATCAAAGTAGGTATTATAGCATTCCGCCCGGGACTTCGTTCCTGGGGGAATTTGGGAAAGTTATGTAGTGTTAATTCAGGTTTCAGCTGCCCCCATATCCAATTTTATCAAAATTATCCAACCGTTCGAACGTGAAGAAGTACAAAAAAAAATTGATACATACATACGCACATGCCTGGAATCCCTAAAGGGGTAGGCAGAGCATCAGTGGTATTACTGAGGGTTATCAGATAGAAAAGTTGCGTAATGGTGAGAGGTGGTCTGCCTTTCGCCCATTATACAGCAAAACCCTCGCATCCCACTTACAGACTTTTACAGTATACCTGGGAAGAGTAGGTAGCTGGCACATTCTAAGTTTTTCTTTCACACCCAGTCCAGCATGGAAGTCGTTTTTATTTTTTCCCAAACTTAAGCTAAGGGATCGTTCAACAATTACGTGATCATTTTTGGCCGTTTTTTAACCCCCCCCCCCTATGTAATCACAGCGTAATCTTTTGTTTTTAACCCCCCCCCCTCGCCTTGATTACGTAATCCGTCCGTGTTTAAAATTTTTGCTGTATCAGCACCGACTCCTATGTTATGTTTCTATGGGTCTTAGGGAAGAGGGTGTGTCATTTGTCAAAATGCAAAAAGGTAAGAACTATAAAGTTAAATCAATAAAATAGATAGTTTTTCATTTCGCTATACGTTAATTAAAGTTATAGAATGATGACGTAATCATGGCTTCTTCCCCCCTTTAAATAATCCGATGTATATACAAGCACCCGAACCCCCCCCTCTTCCGGTGATCACGTAAATGTTGAATGATCCCTAAGCTATGTGTACATTTGTTTTAATTTTTTTATACATTTAATTGGAAGACAGGAATCTAAACTACGGTACACCTGGGTCATAGGTCTACTAGATCCCACCCTTAGATATCAATTTTGAAAAACATCCATACTTTCGCGTTTGTAATTTTAGTAAATGAATGAATGAAAACGTTTATTTCGGATAACAGGGATCCATACACAATGTTAGTATAATATTAGTAACAATGTTTGTCTTATAGCTAAGTTAGTAGGTGACTATTTCTTATAGCTAATTGAAATTAAATTAATAACTAACACCTTGCAACACTTAGTTTAGATAGTGACTCCAATCACCCGCCTCACAAGATGCCAGGTGATCGATGAGTCACACCTACTAGCAAGTACTTCATGCTGTTGGTGCTGCCCCGAGCCCTGCTAAGCAGGGATGCAGTCCTCTTGCGTATTACTGCATAAAAATCAGCTGTTGTATTCAACGCAAACATTCCCGAGGCACTGCAATAGCGGGGCAGCCTCAGCAGCATTCTGAACCCATTATTATATTGGACGCGTAGAGCACCTAGCGACCTTTGCGAATAGCGAGTAAAGGATGACCTAATTTTTTTAAAGAGTTCATCCATCTTTTGTGATAAGCAACCCACGCGTTAATTCTAATTGACTGCACGTGGCATCATCATATTATCAGGCCACGCTGTCATAGTAAATACATAGTAATTTTGTCACACTTTTGACGAACTTCGACCAGGTCATTGACCTTAATCAGCTGTTGCAATGATGATAAGAGTAGGGAGATTGGTACCGAACACGTGAAACGGAACGTGCGCTCCATTTTTAAGTTATTTTTAAGCCCTGACAAAAAAAGAGGGGTTTCTTAAGTTTGATGTGTGTATCTGCGTGTCTTTGTGTCTGTCTGTGGCATCGTAGCGAAAGCGAAGGAGATTGGACCAATTTTGATCAAATAAAGTTGAAAACCATCTCAATCAAGTCAGCTTTCAAACCAAAAAACCGCATCGTAATAGGGATGTTGACAATTTTTTTTTATTGTTTATCTTAAAAAGGACCTGAATCCAAAACCCAAAACTGAAATCATTTTTGAAAACTATTGAGAAATAAAAAAGTTACAAGCTATTAAATTTCAATAGAGGGGGAAACTGTCAAACAACGAATAAGAGATGCACTTACTGGCACGTGACGTCACCGCCATTTGTTTGCGTAGGTAAAAACGAGATAGCTAGCTCTCCCCACAAAACGAGATAGCTAGTCCTTACGATAATATAAATTCTAATAACTTGTTCATTTATTAACCAACTAGCTTTCCGCCCGCGGCTCCACCCACGTCCTAATTTTTTTTAAATAAAAAGTATCCTATAAACCTCACGGAGCCCGAGACCTTTCCAACGAATGCAAAACCGTAGAAATCGATTCGTGCGTTCTGGAGTTATAGCGTCAGGAAGGAAAACCCGACTTATTTTTATATAGTAGATTTTAATGCTGTTTTCGGATATTAATATATTTCTATAGCATTATTTTTTGTTTCACATACAATAATTCATAAAATATAACACTGTCAACATCCCTATCACTCCATTACGATGCGGTTTATTTGTTTGAAAGCTGACTTGATTGAGATGGTTTTCAGCTTTATTTGAACAAAATTGGTTCAGCCGTTAAGGAGTTATAAGGAATAACTGCTTTACTACTACAAAATATTAAAACACCACTTAGAAAATGTCAAAGTTTCAGTTTTTTTTTCTGGTAAGGCCCTTTTTTCCCTATTTCAGCAATTTTTTAACCGACTTCAAAAAAGGAGGAGGTTTCTCAATTTGACCGTATATATATATTTTTTATGTATGTCCGCGGATAACTTCGTCGTTTATGAACCGATTTTGATTATTCTTTTTTTGTTGGAAAGGGAGTATCCCAAGGGTGGTCCCGTGGTAAGGAAACCAGGATCTCATGGTGGAATCCTGAAGAAATTGAGGGAAACTCTCAAGAAAATTGTCTTTTTTTTGGGATTGAAGTCGGTGACTCTTACGTTTTTGACGTGGAAAATTATTACCTTATTGTGTAAGTTAAATCAAGTGTGTCGTGAACTTCAATAACCCTGGTGTCAAAGTTTTCAAACCACCAAATTGCCCTGACTTGGTTTAAAGACTGTAGTCAATCGACAACAGCCGGGACTGACAGCTTAACGTGCCCTCTGAAGCACGGAAACGCTCGTGATAAAATACCACTGCTCACCCATCAGGTTCCCAGCTTCAGTGATCTGTATCGAAATTCTGTCCATAAGTTTCTATGCAGAACACGTATGGTTCTCCATTATTTTATAATACATCGCATTTCTAAAAAAAACTAATTTTTATACAGAAAATCAAAAACTAGTTTCTCGTGAGAACTAGTTTTTGATTTTCTGTATAATTATGGATTTTAATGTCCAGTTTACTGTTTTGACTTTCCCTATTTTGTAACGCTTTAGGTAATTTTTTGAATTTGTACCTTAGAGCTTTAAGAAGAGATATCCTTTTAGTGATCTGTTTTTATTTTACTTTTCATCCACAATCTCTTAATATTTTACTTTGTTGCCTGGTAGTTTTAATTCAATTTAATTTTAAATAAGCAATATTAAACGTTAACTGACAAAATTTTTAGTCATTTTGTCAATGTGATCTTTATAAAATAAATCAGCATGTGTTTAGTGATCAATTGTTTTTTGACCTACGGAATGTGATGTTACTTTAATGATAAAAAAAGTAAGAAGAAAAATCTAGTCCTTCATTAAAAAGAACATTATATTTAGACATTGAAATGGACTCTTTTATATTATATTTGAGTAAAAATACGTCTTTAACCCTCCGACAAAAAAGTGGTCTTATAAGTTTGACGTGTGTATCTGTGTATCCGAATGGCATCCCTCTCTGTAGTCGATTTAATTCACCAGATTCACATCACCTGGGTGAATTAAGTGGAGTATTAGTATACTTTTATTAGTATTCACCCAGGTGCATTAAGTCTATCGTAGCTCCGAAATTAATAGACCGATTCCGATGCGGTTTTTACTTGCAATATTTTATCAGCCGTTTAAAAGTTGCAAGAAATCAATTGTCAGGGTTTATACATACGTTTTAATTTTTGAGTTATTACCGACTCTAAAACCGACTTCAAAAAAGGAGGAGGTTCTATGTTCGACTGTATGTATTTTTTTAATGTATGTTTACCTATTTTTACGCCGATTATGGACCGATTTTCAAAATTCTTTTTTTGTTTGAAAGAGTATACTCCAGAGGTGGTTCCTATAATTTTTTTTATCGAAAATAATTCAGCGCTTTTAAAAAAATAAAAAAAAATAATAATACTACAAACCAGAACATCATCTAAATAAATGAGTAACATTTTCGTTTATGGTTATCTGCTAATAGGCATTGTAGTCTGCAAAAAATACCATAAATATCTCTACTTTGTGCGAACTGTTGTTCGGATTGAAGTCGGTGACTCATACGTTTTTTTAACGTGGAAAATTATTACTTGTCATAAATGGGTCTTCTCATCTTTCAACTCTGAGTTGTAACTTTAAGAATTTATCTGCCATTCCCAAATTTCAACTTTCACTATCAAATCATATGAAAAAGCTTACAAATGAATATTATCTATAAAATTTTATGGATACCTATTGCCTACATCAGTCTATTATTAAGAGCTTATGAAATTTTAATTGTTTAATTGGTTAGGAATGATGTTAGAAATGTAATTTATATTTGGTTAGTTTGTTATGAGTTGTGACGTTGGCAACGAACGTCTGAAAGCTAATAGCATGAAACTGTGAAGTGGATTGGTGGTGAAGTGGATTTGCCTTATAAAACGATGACTTAATATAGCCTAGGTCACTCTTATAACATAAAAACTTTAATAATTTTACATCGTGCATCGAAAGTCATCAAATAAAATAACTCAATCCAAAATCAAATTACTAATTAGTTACAATAACAATTGTTATTCGCTACAGAACATAAACAAGTTGGATATAACAACTACTGTATTTTAAGGGCTTTTTATTTTAAAGATTGTTAAGAACCACTAAATCGAATTTGATAGAACTTGTAAATGCATTTCTAATCGAGCGGTTTTATAACGTTTTTTTAAGAATTGGTTGACGTTGGTACTTCTCTAAGGATTACGCCGGCTCCACACGTTTTGGTCTAGAAAATAGTGTCCCAACACATACCAAAACGTTGGAGCCAACACTATTTTCTAAATCCACACGTCGGACGAGTGGCGTTGGCGCCAACATTGGGACATATGGAGCCGGCGTTGTCGTCTGCGACTTTGTTTGCGTGGAAAAGTTGCTTATGTCACACTCGATAAGTTGTATGTTATTGGAATGGAGGCCATTTTATCTGTTCAGGTGGCGAAATTGAGAACTATTTAATTTTCATATACTTGCTGACAGCCACCCCGACCAGCAGCGCCACCGAATCTAAAGTTGCAAACTACCCAACATCTGAAAAATCAGTTGGCGGTGGCGCCACCACTCAAAGCAGCCATAATTACATGTGTCTGTCCGTCTGTCACCAAGCTCTCATGAACCATGATCAGATGATGTATTTCTGTTGCCGCTATAACAACAAATACTAAAAAAATAAAAAAATAAAAAAGAAGAGCCATAGACAAGAAATTGAATTGAAAAAAATAAAATAAAATAAATATTTGAAAAAAAAACCTACACAATAAACGTGATTTTTTTGCACATTTTTATAGATAATGGTACGGTACCCTTCGTACGCGAGTTTTATTTATTTATTGATCATACATTTTTTTCCACAGCTCTTCCAAACCGTGTTCCTCTTTCTTGCTCTTTCGCACGATGGCCTCGAATGGGCGAGCAAGCAGGACAGCCCTATCGGAAAGAAGATACGCTACTGGAGAGATGTCGTCTTCTCTGGACTCGTGGTGCCCTACACTTGCGTGAGTTGACGATTAGTGAGGTTAAGGCCTACTTACTTACTTCGCTAGCTCAATGACCCAAAGTGGATCTTGGCTTCCGACATTAAAGTCCATTCCGTTCTGTCTTGTGCCAACTTTGACCAGTCGGCACTTCCAACTCTTCTAGGTCTGTGGCGACTGCATCTTTCCAGCGATATCTTGCACGACCCACCGGGCGGCGTCCGAAAGGTTGTACAAGATAAAATATTCTAGAGAGATATTACAGTTTTTGGGACTGTAATGGCTTTAATATGAATCATACTTTAATTCATTAAAAAAAAAATAAGTTGTAAATATTCGGTAATATAAAAGAAATTAAAATTTTGTAGCCCCTTAAACAGTTTTCTTGAATTCTTTGATAGTGTAATGTTTAATTTTATTTTAATGTTTTAACTTTTAAAATGCTGGACTTGGAGTGAAAGAAAAACTTAGGTAAAATCTTAAAGTCTGTAAGTGGGATGCGAGGGTTTGCTGTAAGTATTGTGGGTGAAAGGCTGACCACCTCTCACCATTATACAACTTTTTCCATCTGATAACCCTTTCAATTTGTGTCAAATGTGGCATCCAGTGGTTCTAGAACCACTCATACTCTGCCTACCCCGATAGTATAGCCGTGAGCGTATGTATGTGTATACAGGGTGATAAAAAACCTCCTAGCTATATTCAAAATCCTGAACCAGTATCACTTACAGAACACTTTTGTTTTTTTGTTTTTTTTTCGGTAGGATTTTTTTCCTAAACGAAGACACCACTCGGGTGCCTGGTGTAGGAGTAATGTTTAGGCAAAAAATTAACTATTCCCATTAAATAAATAAATAAACGCTACACACTCAAAGGCCCACACTAAGGTTTTCCCTCGTGTCGTGGGTCCCTCGGAACACACATAAAGACAAACACAAACACCCATGACCCGAGAACAAACATCTGCTTTTCGCACAAATGTTTGCCCCGACTGGGGATCGAACCCAGGACCCGCCGATCAAGAGGCAGCGTCACTACCACTCGACCAAACCGGCCGTCAAATTGAAAAAATATTTAAAAAAAAATCCTAAATGTGTTCTTTGAGTGATACTGGTTCAGAATTTTGAATATAGCTAGGAGGTTTTTTATCAACTTGTATATGTAACTTGGAAAATTATTTCAGTTTGTCTTCACAATGTTCTGGGGTCTCTACTCGATCGATCGGGAGCTGGTCTTCCCCTTGGTCTACGACGCAGTAGTCCCCTGGTGGTTCAACCATTGTGTCCACACCAACATCCTGGCGCTGCTGGTCCTGGAGACTATCCTGCAGCCCAGGAGATATCCCACTGATAGGAGGCTGGAGCTCATTTTCAATGGCAGCGTTGGGATCTTGTATGCTATTGTGTAAGTACACTTTGCACACACACATATCCGTTCACATTATTTTAATTGATAACATACAATTATTGCCTATATTTTTTTTTTTTGGTAAATTGTCTATAGACTCTAGCAAGCTAGTTAAGTATCTCTCTGTACTATTTGCTGTACCATCACGTTCAGCTGTACTAGGAAAATAGTGGGACCGGTTCTCCTAGTACTGATACCAGCTCTTACAAAAGCTAATTAAATAATTTTGTCATCTGTACCTGTACCAAATTTTGTAGAGAGAAATAAATAAACTATTTATTTATTATTTGTTTAATAGTATGACACAGTCTTTTTCTTCTCCTTATCGTGTATGAACCCTGAACTTGGCTAACGATATGTGGTGAACTTGGCTAACCCTGGTGTCAGAGATTTCAGACTGCACAATGGCCTCGGCTTGGTTTTAACGACTAGTCAATCGACAACAGCCGGGACCGACGGCTTGATGTGCATGGAAACGCTCGTGATAAATATTTTCGGTCCCAGTCGATAGACTACAGTCCTTAAAACCAAGTCAGAGGCCATTGTGCGGTTTGAAAACCCTGCAAACAGGGTAACTCTATACCTACACGATAAGAAGAAGATTCCATTTAGCTACTTTTGAATACACAGCGTATTTAGCTAGAGTACATTTAATTTATGGCAGGAAAATAGCCCTGGATACTCCATGATGAGTATCTTCTTACCAGTCCATATACGTCCCCACCGAGGGGCACGGGCCTCCCTTCGAAACACGAAGGGGATTTAGGCCATAGTCCACCACGCTGGCCCAATGCGGGTTGGTGGACCGCTCGTCTTTCGAAAATGAATTTTCTTGGATGGGCGGGTTTCATCACGATGTTTTTCTTCACCGTTGAGCAAGTCATAATTAGAAATCCGTCCTTAAATCCGAAAAGACGAATTTAGTGGTACAGGCCCGCACCAGGATTTGAACCCGCAACCTTCGGATTACAAGTCTGGCTCATTGCCAAAGATAATGAGTATGCCTGCACTGATCTAGAATTTGGAAGTTTGATTCCTTTTTACCTTTTTTTTCTTCTTTTCAGCTACTACTCCATTTACTTCTTCGCCGGCCGCTGGCTGTACAATGTCTTCGGCATCATGACCTGGTGGCAGGTGTGCCTCTTCCAACTCCTTATCTGGTCTTCCTCCTACATCTTCTACGAGCTACAGTTTCCCATCAACCGGCTTATCCATGGAAAGGTAGGGTATCTTATTATTTACGAATAACGAAAAAATTAAAAACGTTGTTCAGCTCCCGACATTTCATCGCTTATGACTCTTAAGGCGACTACAGCACCTAAATTACGATTTTATGATGCGTAGATAAGCATGACGCACTGCATTAAATCGAAGAAAAAAAGTACTACGGACATTAACTAGATAAGTACACACATCAAAAAAAGTTTACGATCAGTAGCAAAATCAGGTGTATTCTTTAAAATATAAATTATTTCAAGAAAATGTTTACGTTTTATGATTTTATAATGAAAATGCACTAAGTAAATAAAAGAATCATTATTAATTATTTACTTTTTATTAACAAAAGCTAGGAAATGCAATTTTGGCTTAAATGTAATGTAATGAAAAATTTGAATTAATGAAAAAACAAACAAAATTTATTACGAAAAAATTAATAGTTCGTATAAAATGACTCCTCCCCTGGCTCGCACACATGCGGAAACCCTTCTGGGCATGCTAAGAATTAAGTTATCTAGCATTTCTTATGGTAACCTGTCCCACTCTTCAATAGCAGCTGACCTGATTTCTGACACTGTTCGCGGAGGTGGCTGACGGTTCCAAACAGCTCGCTTAAGAGCATCCCACGCATGCTCGATCGGGTTTAAGTCAGGCGAGCCGGCAGGCCAGTCTAACCTGGTGATGTCGTATTGCTGGAGAGCAGCATCAACACGTCCGTTTCGATGTGCGGGCGCATTATTATCTACCATTATGAATTGGCGCCCGTGGTTGATGCGGAATGGTCTGACGTATCCATCGATTGCAATCGTTTTGTACATGGCTCCGGTCATGGTGCCTTGATACGGGATTAAGGGCGTCCTAGCCCCAATCATTATCCCGGCCCAAAAGGACACTGATTTCCCGCCCTGCTGAACGGTTCCAGTGGCAGTTCTCTGCCTTTCAGAGTCGCCAGGTCTTCTCCAGACACGGACACGTCGGTTATCTGGATGTGTACTGATCCGCGTTTCGTCAACGAAGAAGCAGTTCTGCCAGATGCTTTCGTCCTCAATTTCTTCATTTTGACGGAGCCTAGCCCATTGCAATCTGCGCCGCTTCCGTTGCTGTGAGTTCAGAGGTGCTCGCCAGGATCTCCTTGCTCGTAATCCAGCTTGGTGTAAGCAATTTCTAATCGTTTGGGTGCTAACTTCGCGGCCGGTGGCAGCTCGCAGCTCTGCTTTCATTTTAGTAGCGTTCATTGTTGGGTCACGGGCAGCCAGTAATCTGATATATCGCTTCTGAATTGCAGTAAGAACAGTTGGGCGACCACTGCGAGGTCGATCAGCTAAATCTTCCATGCCCTGATACCTCTCCAACGTGGTCACCACGCAGGATTGGGATACATGAACTCTGCGTGATATTTCCCTCGTGGAATCTCCACTTAAAGTTAGAATTCTGGCTCGTAAAACTGCAGTTAATCCTCTCGGCATCGTTACCAACTTAATTTTTTTTGAATGAATTGAAAATATTGATAAGTTGCGACTATGTCAGATTTCTGAATGAAAGCAAGCAAGGGTTGATTGTCTTTTTAAATGAAAAAACATTTGAATTACGAAATTATTTTATATTTAAATTTCATATTTTTAAATAAGGAATCAAAAGATAAAAAGTGATTAAGTTTTATTCTTCTACAATAAAAAATATTAGCACTTTTCCAAGTGATCGCAAACTTTTTTTGATGTGTGTAGGACAGGACATTAACTAGATAAGTAGTTTGCTGAAAACATGATTCAGCTCTTCTGGTTCGATAGAAAAAGCTCACAAAGACACCTCTAAATACCCAATATTGTGTATCTTTTAAGCTGTAAAACGATAGTAAAATGCACACAAGAACTTGAATTTGCTATCAAAATGTTCGTAATTGAACACTCTCGATAAGTAGTTAACGCATTTTTCGATTTAAGCTGTTACCTTTTCATAAATCTCATTTTTCTAACTTTCGAACATGTTTTTACGCACGCACGCTTTCATAGTCCGTAAACTTCGTGTATCGACACTGTTCGCACTGCCGGCCTAGGCCTGTTGAGAGACGGAGATGGCACTATTCCTATGTGTGCTGCCTTTATCGGGTGCTGTAGTCGCCTTAAACGGCTGTAGAAATTTTGATCAAATAAATAAATAACCGTTACACACTCAAGGGCCTACAGTAAGGTTTTCCCTTGTGTCGTGGGTCTCTCGGAACACACATAAAGACAAACACAAACACCCATGACCCGAGAACAAACAAAAACCCCCTGACCCGACCCGAGAATAAAGCTAAGAACCATCAGCCTGTGGTCCGAGCACGGCCCGCACGTCCTGCCTCTCAGTAGAATAGAATAGAATAGAATAGAAACTTCTTACACCCGTATTCTAAGAAGTTAACTCGAAACTTCCTACACTCAACCTCAGCTAAGGAAATCCTCGAAACGACCTCGAATTTGGTATTCTTAGTTGTCACCTCAAGATTCCTTGAACGTGGCATACAGCTACTCGACGATAGATGGCACTGGCTAGCGTAAATCTTTATTCGATATTAATCTTTAACGATTTATTATCATAAAGATAATCCACGAAATCTTCAAAATATTCATTTTTCATATGAAAAAGTAGCATACAAGAAGCTCAAGCATCGAATAAAGCGTTAAGAAAATCTTTGGGTAGGTCGCGAGGTACCTTAACTTTGACAATTGATTACTCAAATCATCTTCGACTCCACTGAGGAAAATTGTAAAGTCGAGGACGGAAGTGTCAAATAAAAACGTCAAAATCCTTGACAGAGGTTGAGTGGAGTCCAGGAAATCTCGAGTTAACTTCTAAGAATATGGGTGTTAGAATACGGGTGTAAGTAACTCGAGCATGATGCGCGAGAAACTCAGCTAATGGTAAAACTGCACTTTGATTGCGCGAGGGCCCCGCGCAAAGGCTTGCTCACTCTCTGGCGTTGTCAATAATGACATTTCGATATAGGACCGCAGTGCCGAGCTGCAAATGACGGTGAAACTACATAATCCACGTCAAAAACGTAAGAGTCACCGACTTCAATAAAAAAACAATCCCAAAAAGACAATTTTTTCGAGAGTTTCCCTCAATTGCATATAAAGGCACTGGGAGTACCAGTGCCTTTATATGCATTTTCTGGGTTAACTCGCTCCATCCTCGACCTCATCTTTGACCTTTATGGTCAAGATTGAGGTCAAGAGTTAGCCCATCTTATAATAATAATTAAAAAAAAATAAGGCCACCCCTTATTTTCCAAGAGGCAGCGTCATTTACGCGATCAAACCTGCCGCAATTGGGCTTTTTTTAAATTTGAATGGCACGGCACAGCAAATTTGCATTAGCATTGCCCCCTTTGTTTCTTACTTCTAATATCATTAGTTCATACGAGGCAATAATAAAAAAAATCGAATTATAAAAACGCCCATTATTGTCTATAATATTGTGTCTAATAGACATTTTATTTGTATATTTTTCAGGAGCCGGAAGAAGAAAAAACACCAATAGAAAACAGACAGGAACAAAATGGAGTCCACAAAAATGTTGGAGCCAAAGAAATTAACGAATCCAAAGAAGCAAATGGCCATACTCAAAATGGCGGAACCAATTATAGCGCGAATCAAAATGGCGTTGATAAAAATGGCGGGAATGTTCCTAACACTTTAGATTTTAAAACACCGCCCTTTTCAACAAAATCATGGAGTTTGAAATACAGATCAACGAGAAATCAGTTCGAAAATACTAATTTATGAGTTCAAGTAATAAATAAGAGGATTTAAATCAGTTTTTTTGAGGTGACATTGAGGTTGCTATTTAAGAAAATGTTTTTAAGTTTGTTATGGCAATAGTGGACTTGTAATTATTTTTATTGATGCGGCAGGTCCGTCATTTTGGTTTGCGCATGTCAAGAAACTTAAAAAAATATCGAGTGACTCTTTGTTAAGTAAACTTTAAAGAGAAACAGATGGCTGGGGCACCGGTGGCTCTTTTTCGCCGTTGAGCGCCGCCGGCTCTGATTAGAAACACCCATACAGATTTAGAAGAAACGGTTGAACAAAATTTGTATTTTCTGAAACGGTGCAGTAGGGTGGGGTCAAGCTCTGAATTTTCCGCGAAAAACTAAAATTTTTGCGAAAATTTGGCGGTGCTCCACTGGTACTGAAAAATAGGTAGTAGGTTGAAATACCTTGTGACGTGAAAATTGAACGGTAAAACTAGGGGATAGTCCACAGGGATAGTCGTTAAGTTTCATACCTAGCTTTATAAATCGCTCTTAATGACAACCTACCTAGAAAGTTATATTTTTCGATTTTCACAGCCACATTTGTTTCTGACCAGCTAGTTTTTTTTATTACGAGAACGGTTAACTCTTGACCTCAATCTTGACCAAAGTCATGAGATCGACGGTGGAGCTAGTTAACCCAGAAAATGCCTATTAAGGCCCTGGTAACCCACGCATCGACGGAACACAGCAAGCTGTTTGTCGTCGGACTTCGGTGGTCGCGAACCAGACGGCTCTTTACAGAGACTACCACACTTAGATTCAGAACAAATTGAGGTGTATTTGAGGTGTCGGTTTTTTTTTATTTAAAAAAATATATTTTTATTAAATTGTATAAATAAATAAATATTAGTTTTAAGTACTAGTAAAGTTTCACTAATAAGAGTCACTCAATATAATTTATTTATTCATTAGTGTTTTTTAAAAAGATAGAATAAGTACGCTATTAAATGTAAGAAATTAGGAAAAAAAATGGATTTAGTTTTTGATAAATACAGTGGTTTTTAAATAGAGTTTTGTGTTTTTTTTCACTAGGTACTTATAGGGTGATTTTTTAATCAATGGCCCAATTTTAGGGTCTGTACAGTCAACGGCACATCAGGTTACCACAAACTGACAAATTTCCCCAATGGATAGTAAACTCTAATACTTGGAGATACAATTGAAAATAGATTGAAGAAATTTGACAGTTTTGGAAAGCATGAGGTGCTGTTGTCCCTGTACATTTATAAGTTCATAGAAAATTAAAAAAAAAAAATTCAAACCAAAGACTCAGAAATTTTGTTTTTGTTGTTTCACACATAAACATGCTACATGATCCGAAACAAGAAATTTCGTAAAAAAATGTTTTATGAGTTAGAATAAATATCTTCCATTTACTTGGAACTTCGTAAAAGTTTAAGAGTACTCTTCAACACAATTCGTCAGACGCGTAATTTCTGCGTTTCTAAAAAAAATTTCCTTAAAAGGTAAAAAATAAATAAATAAGTAAATAAAATTAAAACAAAAGCCCAGTTGGTAATGAGCCAGACTTGTAATTGGAAGGTTACGGGTTCAAATCCTGGTGCGGGCTGTACCACTAAATTCGTCTTTTTGTGTTTATGTACAGATTTTTAATTATCACTTGCTCAACGGTGAAGGAAAACATCGTGATGAAACCCGCCCGTCCAAGAAAATTCATTTTCGAAAGACGAGCGGTCCACCAACCCGCATTGTGCCAGGGTGGTGGACTATGGCTTAAATCCCCTTCGTCTTTCGAAGGGAGGCCCGTGCCCCTCGGTGGGGACGTATATGGGGTGGTAAAGAAAACAAAACCGTCAAAATTTACAACTTTTTATTTTTTTAAAGAATTTTTTGTCTTAAAATTAACATTATGTATAATTACAAAATTCGTTTTATTGATCAATATGTATAAAAAAATACAAAAATATCAGTGCTCGCTGTTTGAGAAAAGGTAACATAAAAAAATATATATATATTTCTTCGGCCTTACAAAATAAGGGTAACTTAAATGATATATAGAATCTTAAAAATATGTATTTTTTTCTATAAATAAAAGAGTGGCAGTGAAAATTTTTTCGGAAATTTCAGATCTTAAAATATTAATTTAAGTAATGACTAAAATTATTAGTTTTTTTAATACAAAAACCTGTAGTTATTCTTTTTTTCTATACCTACAGGTTTTTATTGAGAATGTACCGATTGGGTTACTACCCAAACATTTTTAAATTTTATTTCGAGACTTCAAACAATCATGCTATGTATATTTACAAAAATATGTTAAAACATATTTTAATAAGTTTATACGGGATGTCTAGTTAGTTTACAAAACTTAAGATGGTAATTTTCCCCGTGAAACTTAACAATATTCCCTAAGGAACTCCATAGGAAAATCTTTTAAAAAATTCGACTTATTTTTTATTATTATAAGATGGGTTAACTCTTGACCTCAATATTGACCATAAGGTCAAAGATGAGGTCAACGATGGAGCGAGTTAACCCAGAAAATGCCTATAAAGGCACTGGTACTCCCACGCACCGACGGAACACAGCAAGCTGTTTGGCGTCGGACTTCGGTAGAAGGGTGAATACCACAAGAATACCACACCGCATGAGACCATAGGACGACACCTAAGATTCAGAAAAAAATGAAGTGTCGTTGCCTGGGGTGGATTACTAGAAGGCAGGTCTCATTTTTATTCTTTAGGAAATTTTTTTCAGTTTCCGTGGGCTAATAATTCACTTCCCTAATTTTCACTGACTAACTTAAAGTCACCCCCATAAAAAATAATAATTTAACTTTAAAATAAAATACAATAAATCTTCGAAATTCAATTAATCATTGATTTTTTGAAGAACTCTGGCGATTTGAAGTCCCGAAAATAAGGTTTGCTTAGACTTCTATTCAAGTTGTTCAGTCAAGTCGTTTTAAATTATAAGAAGCCAGAAATATGTAAGACAGGGTGTAATGTACAACGTAATGGACGACGTAACTGCCTACCTTCGTAAGGGAATGAGAAATTTCGCCGCTTGACTTGAAGGCACGATAGCTCAGTTGGTTAGAGCACTAGGACATCTAATCCTGGGGTCGTGGGTTCAAGTCCCCTTCGCGCCGAACATTTTTCTTTCCCTAAAAATCATTTGTATTGGACAACTTAGCAAAAACTTGAATAATGGAATCTACCCTATACTATGATCGACTTCAATAACTTTATTTTTTCCGGAAAACGTTAAGATATGGCATTTTCATTATTTACCTCCTGACCTTGGCGATAATCAAAGTATTGTGAAACCGCACTCCGCCGCTGTCAGAATGCGATGTACATTGCTGGTTTTCTTGTTTTACAATTGTTTTTTTATTGTAAAATGTAAAATGATTTAATTTTAAAGCAAACAATATAAAAACTTGAGGAAAATTTCCTGAGGAAAATTCCACAGTAAAATCATTTAGAATTATATCCTGTATTCGGGGTTTTGTTTTTGAAACGTTGTCCTTACACCCTGTATGTTTCTCAGAATGAAAAGGGTTAAACAAAATAATAATAATAGAAGAGAAACCGCATTTCGAAATGTAAGACTAGATTTTTTGTTCCATTTCTAGGTTCAAATGATTCATATGTGAAAAGAGATCCACACAGATTATAAAGAAAGAAGAAAGAAAGAAAATACACTGTACAAAGCATACATTTTTAAACATTAATAAGTTTTAATGGAGGAATACAGCGTAGTGACGTAGGGTGCAACTCAGCATGGTGCCTACGCTAAAATAGCACACGCTGGTATTCTGTTGTTACCTTCGTCGTCCCAGATCTTATTAGTACGACACACAAGTTACAAATAAAAGAAAAAAGAAAAGAAAATAACTATTATAAGACATCTCTGATTTTTTAAAAGCAATGAATATTGAAGGCATCTTTTGTATCAATAAAAATCGCTTGCTATTAATCTCATGCTTCTGCAGAGGCTAAGATGTGGTCCAAGATATAGAAGAATCTTTTTCACTCAAAAAGAGATTCGGGATATGAATCAGACCACTAAAGCAACGTTTCCCACGAAACTTCAAAAAAAAAGTAAAAAAAAAGTGCCTCTCCATACAACTTGATCTCAAAGATATTTTTTGAGAATTTCAAGTTTTCCTGAAGGAGTTAGTTTTGCTAATAAATTTAAAGGAAAAAGGGGGAAAACTTGACTAAACAACTTTTTATCTCAACTAAGCGTACTTACTAAAGCCAATTGAATTAAAAGTGGCTTGTACTGTCTGTCACAAGTAGCCTACAATAAAACTATTCAGCGAAATAGTTCTAGTTCATCATTTGACAGCTAATTTTAACTTCTGTCAAGCGATGACAGAAAACTCACAACAGACCTTTGAAAGCTAAAATCACAATTTGGTTAACAAGTTATTTAATAAACTTCGGAACCCACCATATGTCTGTAAAGCTGTCTTGGCTGCCTGACTGAAAATCCATCATCGTAAAATCTTCTAGGAGTAAGGAAATAAGAAGTTGGTGTTCTTAGAGTTACTTGTGGTTGTTTTCTAACTTGGTAAGGTCTTACATCTGATGCAGCGTATTGGGGCTCCGCTTGTAAGAATCTATTATACGCGTAATCTCTTTCTATAGGTAATAGGAAACCAGTAGGAGCTCGCACACTGACCGCAGGCGGCAGATTAGGTGACAAAGCTTCGTTAAGACGTTCATCATATTCATTTTCGATTGAATCAGCTAAGTTCTGTTTTATAGAGAAATTTTCTAAAAGAGGTTTGCCAGTAGCTGTGTATGGCTTGGAAATCACTGGCTTAGGTTGAGGTTTCAAAATTGGCTTGAAAGTGTCTTCTTCTACAAACGGTTTGTAGGTTACTGGGGGCTTTTTAGCCGTTGTCGGCTTGAAAGTTACAGGTAGCGGCTTAAATGTGGCTATGGGGCTAGCTTCTTCAAATTGATCTTTATAGTCGTTAACGAAGTAAGCAACTTTAGGAATATTTTTAGTGCTTTGTTCAAATGGTTTATAAGTCTTAGGTGCTTGTGTTGCTAGATAAGGCTTTAGATAATCTCCTGGAGACAAAGATGACTCAAGCTGCTTGTGTATTGCTTCATAATTGTCGTTATAAGTCCTCAAAACCTTTGTAGCCAGATCTTTCCTTCTTTCTTCAGTGGTGGTATACACTTTTGTTGTTGATGGCTCAGTAGTTGTAGTATATTCAGTAGTTGTAAGTTCAACAGTTCTCGTTGTAGTCGGTTTTGTAGGTGTAGTTGTTAACGGCACGTGAGTTGTTGATTCGTAATTTTCTTCGTAATCGTCTTCGTAATATTCTTCTTCTTCTAATTCTTCAAACTTTGATGCTGTTGTTGGTTGAGTCGTTGGCGTTTCTGTTATAAACGTCGTTGTAGGTTGAGGAGTAGTTGTTGTAGTAAGAGTCGTTGTAGTTGTAGGAGTAGTTGTCGTTGGAGGTTTAGTTGTAGTAGTTGTCGTAGTGGAAGTTGTAGTCGTTGTCGTAGTGGAAGTTGTAGTAGGTTTAGGGGTGGTGTTTATTGGAGCACTAAGATTCCTACCGGCTACAGGTTTCAATCCCCTTGGCAAGTACGGGTGACCACCCCTAGATGGTAAAAAAGGCCGTTTTACAACTTTAACATTAGGTTTTATATCTTTTATTCTATATGTTATATCTTCTTCGTAAAGTTTCGGCTTATCATCTCTCTTCTCATCATATTCGTAATATTCTTCATCATCATTGTGCACTCTTGACGGTCTTTCCTTTGTAGGTTTAGTCCTATCAAGTTTTTCAGGCTCATCGTATCTATCTCTATCATAATCAAAATCATCTTCTAGTGGTTTTATTTTATAATGAGACGGTCTTTTGTGAGGCCGGCTTGGCTTGAACTTTTCCCTCCCAACCGGTTCTGGTTTAGGTCTTTGGACTGTGCTGCTTTTGCCCGATGATGATGGTCTACTAGTGTCTTCATCTTCGTATTCATCATAATAATAATCATCTTTAGGTGGGGCTTTGGTCGTAGTAACAGGAGCGTAGTTATATTTTTGCTTTTCATATGCTGGAACTGGTCTTTTGATTTTCGGAGCCATTCTTGGTTGACTGAAGATTCCATGTCCGTTAGGTTTCACCAACGGCGTGTCTGGAGCGGTAGGCGGTTTCTTTTCTTCGCGTTCATCTCTATCTCTATCTTCACGAGCTCTGTATGGCCTTTCTTCTCTAAACCTTCGTCCATCGTTGTATCTTTCATCTCTCGGCCGTTCTCTATCTCGTTTACTGTCAATTTCATCTCGCAAGGGTCTTCTTTCAATTCGAGCAGGTTCTCTGCTTGTTGATCTCATATCATCTCTATTTCTTTTATCAGCACTTGCTCGTGAGATCAAACCAATTTCATCTCGAGTAACAACAAAATCTGGTCTAGGCTTTTCATCTCTGGGCCTTATCTGGTCTCTTGGTCTTATCTCATCTCTTGGTCTAATCTCGTCCCTTGGCCTTATTTCATCTCTTGACCTTATTTCATCTCGGGGCCTTATTTCATCCTTAGGCATAACCTCATCTCTTGGCCTGATTTCATCTCTCGGTCGGATTTCATCTTTAGATCGGGTTTCATCTTTTGGCCTTACGTCAACTTCATCCCTAGGACGGATTTCATCTTTTTTTCTACCATCTTCTCTAGGTTTAGTTACTTCATCTCTTTTTGCGCCACCCCTAGGTCTTTCATCATCAGTTCTGTGTCTTTCATCATCCCTAGGCCTTGTCCTGTAACCAGGTCTTCTAGTAGGTCTTCTGTCTTCATCATCGTCTTCTGGTCTCCTCATTGGTCTTCTATCATCTTCGTCATAAGGCCGGCGGTCTGGTCTGTCGTGATGGGTCCTCTTGCCTGGTCTTCTCCGGTCTTCATAAGGTCTTCTGTCGTCGTATTCTTCATCAACTTCGTCTCGCGGTCTTGGGCGAGAGTCGTATCTGGAATCAAGAAAAAATGTAATTTAGATTGTTGGCGTGTTACAATTGAGTAACCAATTTTAATAATTCTAGTGTCAGAGTTAGGACTTTGCGACTTCAGTCAATCAAAAACAGCTGGGACCGATGCGACTCTGCGCGGTACGGAAATTTTCGTGATAAATAAATAATAATAATAATAAACGTTACACACTCAAAGGACCACATTAAGGTTTTCCCTTGTGTCGTGGGTCCCTCGGAACACACATAAAGACAAACACAAATACCCATGACCCGAGAACAAAAATTTGCTTTTTACACAAATATTTGCCCCGACTGGGAATCGAACCTAGGACCCGTCGATCAAGAGGCAGCGCCACTACCACTAGACCAAACTGGTCGTCCTACTTGGTTTAATCTTTTTAAGTTTCTTAAAAATTAAAACCATTTTAGATATTGGAAGCTATTTTAATGTCCCAATATGTTTGCTCCTGAGGTGATTCTATATAAATTTGACTCAGCGCTTTTAAAAATATCAACATGTATACACACTATATTAGATGACCGTTTGGTGTGTGGTTATCTGCTGATAGGCATTGTTGGGATTGTCAACCAAAGTCACCGACATAGCCCGCCGAATCCAAGCTTAAGTGGCAGTGGGTTGGTCATATCTGTCGTAGAACCGATGGTCGTTGGGGCAGAAGATTTCTAGAATGGAGACCACGAATTGGCAAACGTAGCGTAGGGCGCCTGTAACTAGGTGGGGTGACGATATTCGTAAGGTAGCAGGCAGTGGTTGGAGGAGGAGAGCTGAAGACTGAGCTCAGTGGCGTGCCATAGGAGTGGCCTATGTCCAGCAGTGGACTGACACAGGCTGATGAAGTAATTATCCTTGCTTACCTATCTTCTTCGTAGTCATAAGGCCGCCTCTTTCCTGGTCTTCCTCTACCTCTTCCTCGCCCTCGACCCCTGGAAAAAATTAAAAAGATTTGATTTAGAAAATTTTCTTTTATCTTCTTTAGGTCATCTGGTGCACCTTGGAGGAGATCTATGTTCAGCAGTGGACTGTAATAGGCTGATATGATGATGGTGACAATGATGATTAAGAAAAAAGGAAATATTCTTAAAAGTTAATAAGGAAAACAGCATTTGCGCTAATTGTGTGCATACATTATTTTGCGCAACTATTTATGGCAGGCGCTATTACATTTTACATACATACGCAGACGCCTGCAGTCCCCAACGGAGTAGGCAGAGCATCAGTGGCTCCAGAAAACCACTCAATGTCACGCCTCACACAAATGGTGAGGGTTATTATAGACGGAGATCCCAGGGCCGCCAGACCTTACTTATTTTCTCATTAACCAAATGTGTGGGAAATAGTAGTGCTAATATGTACTATTAACATATGAATACCAGCTAACCTGGGCCGATGGCCAATTTTCAGCTACCAGGTTCTGAAGGTACTTCCAAAAATTATTCACTTATCTTGAGGTCTGGTTGATGCTGATATCTTATAGAATATAATTAATTAAACATAAAAATTAATGATACTCTCAGTCGGTTGTGATTTCTGCCAGACGTTTTACAGTTCGCAAGTAAATTATGCGATTATACCTCAAATCTGAGCCGTGATTTTTGTATATGATGTTCAGGGAACTATAACAATACTTTTTATAGCACCCAGACTTCAAGACAAGTGAGCAATTTTTGGAAGTACCTTCAGAACCTGGTAGCTGAAAATTGGCCGTCGGCCCAGGCTAGCTGGTATTCATATCTTAATAGTACAAATTAGCACTACTCTTTCCCACACTTTTGGTTAATGAGAAAATAAGTAAGGTCTGGCGGCCCTGGGATCTTGGTCTATTATATGGAACATGTTGTGTAATGGTGAGAGGTGGTCAGCCTTTTGCCCACGTTACATTTACACATTTAACACTTTATTACATTTAAGTGCATATTAAAGCGTTGGAATACGGAATTCTTTGCAGGTCTGCCTCGAAATTGACTGTTAGCTCATGGATGACATAAACTGGATATTATAAAAAAAAAACATATTAGCAGAGAGCATCGCTAATAGTTGCGCGCCAAAATGTACACCTGGTGTTCGAGCAAGCGGCGTAAACAATCGCGCGACGGGTTAATGGCTAGCGGGTCGGAATCCCCACGAGAACAAAGTCCCGGGCGGGAAGCTAGACTAAAATAACGAAGGAATAGAATTCCCTGACTGCGTCTGCTTTTCAAAGTTATAACTTGAATCTCCCTAAGGTTCGAGTGAAGGGCTTTCAAGTAAGTAAAACATTAAGGAGTGATTCCTCCCCACTCTCAAATCTGCGAACTAGTGGGACTGGGCAGGGCGCCTGGCTAGAATG
This sequence comes from Aproaerema taeniolella, assembly GCA_949987775.1. Classification (NCBI taxonomy): domain Eukaryota; kingdom Metazoa; phylum Arthropoda; class Insecta; order Lepidoptera; family Gelechiidae; genus Aproaerema; species Aproaerema taeniolella. The sequence goes on from OX465266.1 coordinate 1,422,013, forward strand.
CCTGACACCCATAACATGGGCCCCTTGGAATGTGAGAGGGAGACGTGGTCATCTGCAAAAGAGATGGCACGACGAATAGGGATGTTAACAGTGTTTGATTTTATGAATTATTGTATGTGAAACAAAAAATAATGCGAGAAATATATTAATATCCGAAAACAGCATTAAAATTGGTTTATAAATGAACAAGTTATTAGCATTTATACTATCGTAAGGACTAGCTATCTCGTTTTGTGGGGAGAGCTAGCTATCTCGTTTTTACTTACGCAAACAAATGGCGGTGACGTCACGTGCCGGTAAGTGCATCTCTTTTTCGTTGTTTGACAGTTTCCCCCTCTATTGAAATTTAATAGCTTGTAACTTTTTTATTTCTTAATAGTTTTCAAATATTATTTCGGTTTTGGGATTTGGATTGAGTTCCTTTTTAAGATAAACAATAAAAAAAATAGTCAACATCCCTATTGGACTCCTTTTCCACAAATAGGAAGCGAATGGCTGTGGATAAAGAAAAACGAGGCCTGTGCCCAACAGTGGGATCGTGAGAGTCTATAATTATATATATATATATATATATATTTACTAGCCCATATACGTTCCCACCGAGGGGCACGGGCCTCCCTTCGAAACACGAAGGGGATTTAGGCCATAGTCCACCACACTGGCCCAATGCGGATTGGTGGACCGCTCGTCTTTCGAAAATGAATTTTCTTGGACGGACGGGTTTCATCACGATGTTATCCTTCACCGTTGAGCAAGTGATAATTAGAGATCCGTACATAAATCCGAAAAGCCGAATTTAGTGTTACAGGCCCGCAAACAGGATTTGAACCCGCAACCTTCGGATTAAAGTCTGGCTCATTACCAACTGGGCTATCACCTCTGTTTCGTTGGGGAATATTGATCGAATTACATAAATTAAGTATAATAACTTCGATCAATATTCCCTAACGTAGTTTACTTGGCTCATATTTTTACTTTTTGCTACCTAACTAACTTAAGATCGGTCACTTACTGTAATACTCAGAGACGTCAATTAAAGTTAATAGTAATTAACATCCAAGGCATGTCATGCCATCCTTGTTTATATCAACAAGAGTGAAAGAGACAACATCAAAGTTTAACAGTAATTAACTTTAATTGACGTCTCTGAGTACGGCAGTGAAAATTAAAAAAAAAAAACTCACCGTTCTTCATAATCGTAATCATCAGCGTAATACTCATCATCTTCGTATTCATATCTGTAATAGGGGCGGCGGCGGCGGTGGGGACGGGCTGGGGGGGCCGTGGTTGTAGTTGTGGTCGTTGTTGGGGGTGGAGGAGGGGGCGCAGCTGTCGTTGCTTTGTAGAGGGCTTCGTTTCTAAAAAAAAAGAAAACTTGAGACGCTACTGTTCTGCGGAGTTGGGAACGTAGGGGAAATTTCAAAAGAAATGAGGTTCTCAGTTCAAACTGAGAACCTCATTTCTTTTGAAGTCGGTTAGAATATAAAAAACCTTTTCCTGAATGTAAGAAATCCTTTTCTGAAAAGTGAGATAATAATCTAAACTAATAATTATTATGTATTTATTATTTAACGAAGTCCCGGGCGAATACTAGTTATAATTTTAAAAAAGAGGAAAGATTTGATTGTTTGTTTGTTTGAAAATGTGTCTATAAATATTTGGATTTCCTCATTTACCCTGCTCCTGCTTACAAACTCAACATAAGTATTCGCCGCTTTATTTGAAGGCAGATAACCAGAGTTAACCCATCTTATAATTAAAAAAAAAGAGAAATCAGTTGGTTATTGCACCAGGAGATCTAATTCAAGTCTCATTCGTGGGTTCTTTCCCTCAATCTATTTGTGACTAGCATTCCGTTCGGGACTTCGTTCCCGTGGGAATTCGGGAAAATTATGTAGCCTATGGATAACGTCCAAACTGAGAACCTCATTTCTTTTGAAGTCGGTTAGAATATAAAAAACCTTTTCCTGAATGTAAGAAATCCTTTTCTGAAAAGTGAGATAATAATCTAAACTAATAATTATTATGTATTTATTATTTAACGAAGTCCCGGGCGAATACTAGTTATAATTTTAAAAAAGAGGAAAGATTTGATTGTTTGTTTGTTTACTTGAATAGGCTCCGAAACTACTGGAGCGATTTGAAAATTTCTTTCACCATTAGGATGCTACGTTATCCATAGGCTACATAATTTTCCCGAATTCCCACGGGAACGAAGTCCCGAACGGAATGCTAGTCACAAATAGATTGAGGGAAAGAACCCACGAATGAGACTTGAATTAGATCTCCTGGTGCAATAACCAACTGATTTCTCTTTTTTTTTAATTATAAGATGGGTTAACTCTGGTTATCTGCCTTCAAATAAAGCGGCGAATACTTATGTTGAGTTTGTAAGCAGGAGCAGGGTAAATGACGAAATCCAAATATTTATAGACACACTAGCTGATGCCCGCAACTTCGTTTGCGTGTTAATTTTTTTTGTACAGAGTACACAGATTGAATAAAAAAGTTTTTTCCCGCTAACTCCCGTTCCCGTGAGAATTTTGCAATATCCTGTTGCAAATAAGCTTTAAGTTTACAAAGGTACCTGCAAGCCAAATTTCAAGCGTCTAACTTAAGCGGTTTATATTTTTCATACATAAGGATTTTCCCGCTAATTCCCGTTCCCGTGGGAATTTCGGAAATTCCTTTCTTAGTGCACCTTTACGGTACCTAAGCTACGTCCCTTCCAAATTTCAAGTGCCTACGTTTAGCCGTTTAGGCTGTGCGTTGATATGTCAGTCAGTCAGTTTGTCAGTCAGTCAGTTTCTCCTTTTATAATATTTAAGATTTCCTATTGCGTTACAATTAAATACAAAATTACATTTAAAGTGAGTGACCTGCGTGGCGTGCGAGAGACGACTGACGTCACCTCGCCCAACTCTACTGGATGTGGCAAATATGCTGAATTTACAAATGTAATTCAAAGTCAAAGTCAAAAGTGTTTATTTCATTGAACATATAAAATGATACTTGAATACGTCAATATTATGAATTACATTAGCACTTTTGACTTTGCGCCTATTCGCAAAGGTGCAGTCTTCCTCAGGAGAAGAATAGGCAAGAAACTTCGAGGGTCGCTCTTTTTAAGTCAATCATATAAATTTTCTATTAGTTCATGTTCATGTGCTTATATTTATAACAATGATAACTTAAACTTCTTTAACCCTTTACAGAGCCTACCACACCGCATGAGACCATAGGACGACACCTCAGATTCAGAAAAAAATGAAGTGTCGTTGCCTGGGATGGATTACTAGGAGGCAGGTCTCATTTGTGTTTCCTTAGTACTTACCTATTAAAGTAGTTAGGCGAGTTCTTGCAATCCACTTCGGATACGAAGTGACAGATGAAGGTCTTCTGGTCGAATGCAGTGTAATTGGCACACAGGAAGTCGTATCGGGTGCCGAACAGACAGTGGTGGTATACCTGGAAACCAATAATATAGGTTCTGGAGAAAAGGCTATGTTGATGACTACATTATGGGCAAATATATGTTAACCTCAGTTATAGAATGTTTATAATTAATTTATTCTGCACACACATACAAGTTCATACAACATAGACAAGTTGTAGTTAAGCTATCTTGTCTATATTAATTTTCATGTGGTAAATTGTCTAACATTTATTTTTAACCGAATTAAAAAAAAAAGAGGAGGTTCTCAATTCGTGTGAATTTGTTTAATATTTTTTATGTTTGTTACCTCAAAACTCCGTCATCTGTAGACAGATTTCAAATTTTTTTATTAGTTCGGAAGCATCTCGCAGTCCAGTGGAGCTCGCTGATTTCAACCGATCAGTGAGGTTAAGCAACGTAGCATTTCCGTGCTTCGGAGGGCACGTTAAGCTGTCGGTCCTGGGTGTTGCTGATTGACTACAGTCGTTAAAAGAAAGTTAGATACCATTGTGCAGTTTGAAAACTCTGACACCAGGGTTAGCCAAGTTCGCCACACACTTGACTATATATATATATATATTAAGAAGAAGATAAAAAAAAACCTTTACCTGACATTTATGCGGCACAGAAGCGTAGAACCCATCATGCAGGCCATCACATTTGAAGTCTATCAGCTCTGGAGGAGGTACAGCCTCATAGAAAGGGTACTCTGATAGATTGTACCCGTTTAGTTCCCTCGGGAGATTTGGGTCGTAAATATAATCTATTTGGGGAATGCCTGATAGTTTTTTTGTTGTTGTGTTCGTTGCTTCCACGCCTTCTGCTGTTATTTCTGGCTGGAATTTGAAAAAAATTTTTGGTTATTTTTAGGTTAGAAATCTATCAAGAAAAACTTAGCATGTGCCAGCTACCTACTCTTCCCAGGTATACAGTAAAAGTCTGTAAGTGGGATGCGAGGGTTTTGCTGTATAATAGGCGAAAGGCTGACCACCTCTCACCATTATACTTATTCCATCTGATAACCCTCACAATTTGTGTCAAACGTGGCATCTAGTGGTTCGTTAAAACCAGTGATACTCTGCCTACCCCGTATGGGATTACAAGCGTGAGCATATGTGTGTGTGTATGTGATGTAACGGGATTTAATAATAGTTCAGTCGTGAAATTCGGTTTTATCGCGATGTCTTCTCTCACCGTAAGGACATCATGTATTTATCAATCAAAAAAGAACGGCTTATATTGCATAATCAAAAAGATTGTTGCAAGAATCACTTAGTTCTACGCTTCTATAATAAGATTCCCATGGGTATTCCAACTTACCTTTAGAAAAATGTAAGACAAAAACGTTGTAAAAAGAGCTATTATAGAATTTATGATTATCTGTTAGACAAGCAACCATGGGAATAAATTGCTGTTCCCAGAGTTATAAAATGTAGCCTATGTCCTTTCCCAGGCTCTAATCTATCTCTGTACCAAATTTCATCAAAATCGGTTCGTAGATTAGGCGTGAAAGACGGACAGACAGACAGACAGAGTTACTTTTGCATTTATAATATTATTTTTTACCAGCCCATATAAGTTTTTTTCACCAGCGTGGTGGACTATGGCCTAAATCCCCTTCGTGTTACGTAGGGGGTAGGGCCTCCCTCCGAAACACGAAGGGGATTTGGGCCATAGTCCACCACGCTGGCACAATGCGGGTTGGTGAACCGCTCGTCTTTCGAAAATGAATTTTCTTGGATGTTTTCCTTCACCGTTGAGCAAGTGATAATTAGAAATCCGTACATAAATCCGAAAAGACGAATGTAGTGGTACAGGCCCGCGCCAGGCTTTGAAACGGCAACCTTCCAATACAAGTCTGGCTCATTACCAACTGGGCTATCACCGACTTTAATTAATTATCGCTAATTATTTTAAGGTCAACCAATACAAATTTATATTTTTTTGATTGGAGACCTTTTCTTTTTGAAGCCGGTTAAAACTAACGAAAGATTCATAGTGTTCAATAATGCGGATATATCACTCTGGCGACAGAATTGTCTCAGGAAATGATTAACAATTTACATAATTACGACTTACAACACAAGGTGGGTAAGTTTTCATTTCCTTATTATTACTTTCAGGAAGCTATTTCTTTAGAAATATGTTTGAATTCAAACTGCAAAATATGAATGAATTTGCCAGCTGCCACTTTTCTCAGGCATACTATAACAGTCAGTTAAAGGACTTGTGTTTTCTATTTGTGGTTTTGTACCTTGGGTGAGACGCTGGACAACCTATATTAATTACCATTACAACTCTGACACCAGGGTTAGCCAAGTTCGCCACACACTTGACTATACCTACACGATAAGAAGAAGATCAAAAAAAAAAATGTTAGCCGTTTTTTTTGAAAGCTAACTTAACATAGATGGTTTTTAGTTACATTACATCAAAATTGGTTCAGCTGATTGACGGGGGCTACACAATTCAAAAAAAAATTAGTTAGACAGGGCTTTAAGTATCTCTCTTTCAACCTCTCGGGTGGTTAATCAGTCCATGAAACTGAACAACTTTCCCCCAATAAAAAGTCAAAATCATCATCAGCCTGTATCAGTCCACTGCTGGACATAGGCCTCTCCTATGGCACGCCACTGAGCTCGGTCTTCAGCTCTCCTCCTCCAACCACTGCCCGCTACTTTACGAATATCGTCACCCCACCTAGTAACAGTCAAAATACGAAAACATAAAAATTTTGAGTTCCCATACAAACTTCATCAGCATATACTTACTTAGCGCATTTTGTATGGGAGATCAAAATTTTTTTTTCGTATTTTGACCTATGTTCCTTGGGGAAAGTTGTTCAGTTTCATGGACTGATTTACCACCCGAGAGGTTGAAAGAGATTCACCTAAAAGCCCTGTATTTACAAATTAAGATTTCTTAAAAAAATCTTCGATTTCGGTGGTCACAAATAAAAGTTTATTTACAGTAAAATGAAGCACTCGTAGCCCAGTTGCTCTCGCTGACCTCAACCGATCAGTGAGGTTAAGCAACAAACACAGAGGCAAGGAATCTGATGGGTGACCAAAGTGGAAATTTACCACGAGCGTTTCCGTGCTTCGGAGGGCACGTTACGCTGTCGGTCCCGGCTGTTGTCGATTGACTACAGTCGTTAAAACCAAGTCAGAGGCCATTGTGCGGTTTGAAAACTCTGGCACAAGGGTTATCCAAGTTCGCCACACACTTGACTATACCTACACGATAAGAAGAAGAAGTAAAATGTAAGTATGCGTCACAGCACTATTAGTCGTACGAATGTACGATTGACCTCCTGGTTATTGATACTCTCGTTTTCATTGTTAGTAGTGTTTACTACTATAACAATACCCGATTATAAGATTTTGGATGTTTACCATTCCAGGTCTATCACAATCATATTTTCAAAACTAGCATTGTTTAGAAGACTAAACGTTGAAATATTTGAAGTAAATAACAATGAATGAGTTATTGTTTTTGTTTTTCTCAACTCAATCTCGGGAAGAGACAAAACACCCGGGCCCCGATTCTGTAACTTCAGTTGTGTGTTGATGGAATGGAGGCAATTTTATCTGTTCAGGTGGTGGAAGTGTGAAATATTTAATGATAACCACCTCAACCAGCAGCGCCATCGCCAACCGAACGTAAAGCAGCCGTCATTAAATGTATGAAATTTGGATAGTTCTGAATTTCGCCACCTGTTCGGATAAAATGGCGACCATTCCATCGACACACAACTGAAGTTACAGGATCGGGGCCTAGGTGCCTTAGCATATGCAGTGAGATCTCTAATCAATGGCATGTCATATAGACCGAGCTCCCGTTACACGAAACCCTACCTCACGAGGTGGCAGCTCAGAAATATAATGTAGTGATAGATACTACTTAGGAGCACTGGATTTTAGTAGTTTGCCATCGCATATCCTGGAAGAAGTAAATTTTTTATAACTTCTTGTATAGCGCTCCTAAGTAGTATCTATCACTACATTACATTTATGAGCTGCCACCTCATGAGGTAGGGTTTCGTGCAACGGGAACTCGGTCTAATATGACAGTGCAACACAAATACTCTTATCGTAAAACAGAAGAAAATATAGAAAATCTTGCTAAGTAGGTGTATTTTTTGGAATTATGGGAAACGATATAATATCTATCAGAGAAGAGAAAAAAAACATAAATTAAATAAAAATATTTAAGCAAAAGTATCAAAAAATGGACCCGTTGAAATCTTTTCAAAAAGAAGATTTTTTTGTTTATAAGAATGATTAACTCTTGACCTCAATCTTGACCATAAGGTCAAAGATGAGGTCGATGATGGAGCGAGTTAACCCAGAAAATGCCTATAAAGGCACTGGTACCCACACATCGACGGAACACAGCAAACTGTTTGGCGTCGGACTTCGGTAGGAGGGTGGTCGCGAACCAGACGGCCCTTTACAGAGCCTACCACACCGCATGAGAACATAGGACGCCACCTCAGATTCAGAAAAAAATGAAGTGTCGTTGCCTGGGGTGGATAAATAGGAGGCAGGTCTCATTTATGTATCCTTAGTCGCCTTTTACGACACCCACGGAAAGAGATAGGGTGGTGTTATTCTTAAATTCTCAACCAATCACCACACGGTTAAAAATTGGTTCCTTGAGCATAATTTTTTGGGGGTAGGGAGACTCATTCCCTACAGTTTTACAAATGAATTTCAATTCAATGCTTTCGGCCTTGGAATGTTAGCTGTTTTACTTAGAGACTATCATTCTGCCCGGGACTTCGTGCCCGTGGGAATTTGAGAAAATTATGTAGCCTTTGTTATTCCGGGTTAATGTAACATTCTTGGTGAAATAATTTTTCAAATCGGTTCAGTTGTTTCGGAGCCTATTCGATGCAAACAAACAAACAATCAGATCTTTCCTCTTTATAATATTAGTTTAGATTACTTTCTTTGTAAGCCCTCGACAGTAAAAAGGGGTTAAGTTTGACGTGTGTATCTGTGTATATCTATATCTGTATATCTTTGTATTTGTGTGTCGTCTGTGGCATCGTAGCTCCTAAATGAATGGACCGATTTCGATGGTGACCAATTTTTTTTTGAAGAAAGCCGATGTAATCGAGATGGTGCCAATGAGCTATACTTAATCAAAATTGGTTCTCATCATCATCATATCAGCCTGTTGCAGTCCACTGCTGAACATAGGCCTTCCCCGAGGTGCGCCACTTTGCACGATCCTCCGCTGTTTTCATCCAGCCACTACCCGCTATCTTCTTTAGGTCATCTGACCATCTGGCTGGGGGGCGTCCTACACTACGTTTGCCAAGACGTGGTCTCCATTCGAGAACCTGTCTACTCCAACGCTCGTCGGTTCTGCGACAGACATGGCCAGCCCACTTCCACTTCAGCCTGCTACACTTTTGGATAATATCCATCACTCCGGTTTTCTGTCTGATGACCTCGTTTCGGATTCTATCCCTTAGCGAGATCCCGAGCATGGAGCGCTCCATTGCTCGCTGAGCGACGTGCAATCGGTGGGCCAACCTCACTGTCATGTTCCACGTCTCGGCTCCGTTTAACTATAAGCCAAATTGGTTCTGCCGTTTAATTATAAGCCATCGGAGGCGTTACATTTTTTTAAAAATTTTAAAGCTAGTAAATTAGATTCTATGGTTAAGTTCTTTGTTCGTTGTTGCGGATAAAATGTAGCCTATGTAAAACGTAGCCTTACCCAAGGTGTAATCTATCTCTGTACTAAAGGACATAATTCAAAACGTACCAAAATTTAAGTGGCGGCCAAAAAAAGTAAAGTTATTATTTCATAAAATATTTGTAACAAAAAATTGACCCGCCTTTAAAAAGGGTGAAATATTTTTTTAAACTATGTTCACGAGTAAGTAGTGGTTACGGGTAAAACATTAATTCATAGCGGAATATGGTAAATAGAGAGGAATGTTTTTTTTGACGTCGGCGCCGAACAATTACTCGCATGGCATCATTATCTTAGTATTTATACTGCCAAAATAAGCTTGTGTGAATACTTATTTCATTAAACTTGGTCCTGTTCAAACCGGCGCCGACGTCAAAAAAAATTATGACAGCTAAGCTGTACGACCTTTACGAATTTTCCTTTTTTAAGCTTAAAAATCTATATTTTCAAGCTATTTACGAGTATCATACTAAAAAATGATACGGCCGGTTTGGTCGAGTGGTAGTGACGCTGCCTCTCGATCGGCGGGTACTGGGTTCGATTCCCAGTTGGGGCAAATATTTGTGTAAAAAGCAGATGTTTGTTCTCGGGTCATGGATGTTTGTGTCTGTCTTTGTGTGTTCCAAGGGACCCACGACATAAGGGAAAACCTTGATGTGGGCCTTTGAGTGTGATTTAAAAGAAAAAAAAATATGTATAATATGTTCAGGATAATATGTTCTTTCGAAATAATAACTTTTTGGCCGCCACTTTACAATTTTTGGTATTTTTTTGTATGGGCCGTGAATGATGTCCTTTCATCAAAATTGGTTTAGAACTTTAGCCATGAAAGCGGAACAGACAGACAGACAGAGTTCCTTTCGTGTTTATAATTTTATTTTTTATCTAGCTTTTACAAGATCCCACTTCAGAGCTTTTTCAAGCTTTCGTGCTTCGGAGGGCACGTTAAGCTGTCGGTCCCGGCTATTTTCGATTGACTACAGTCGTTAAAACCAAGTTAGAGGCCATTGTGCGGTTTGAAAACTCTGACACCAGGGTTAGCCAAGTTCGCTACACACTTGACTATACTAACACGATAAGAAGAAGAAGATCTCACTGCTGGGCAAAGACCTCCCCGCATCCTTCCATTTCTTGCGATCTCGTGCAAGTTGTGATTAATACGAACCTGTGCATCATCAGACCCTGAAGGTCCAGTGGGCCCGGAAGGTGCCTCCTCAGGAGCTGCTGTGGTGCTGGTGGTCTTCGAGAAGATCAGGGACGTAGCTCTGACTGCTGACGTGAAAGACAGCTGTGTCGCTAAGATGGTTACACCTGGAAGGTTAGAAAATATTTGGGTTCAATTTAATGCAATTTGAGGTCCAATTTAATGGAATTTGGGGTTCAATTAAATACCATTTGGGGTTCAATTAAATACCATTTGGGGTTCAATTAAATACCATTTGGTGTTCAATTACATACCATTTGGGGTTCAATTAAATACAATTTGGGGTTCAATTAAATACCATTTGGGGTTCAATTCAATGCAACTTGAGTTCAATTCAATTCTTAGAAAAATGACCCATGACCCGAGAACAAACATCTGCTTCTTGCACAAATACATATTTGCCCCGACCGGGAATCTAACCCAGGATCTATGGATCAAGAGGCAGCACCATCACTCGATCATACCTTACATTGTAATATTTATGTCACCGTAACATTGTCAGTAATGGCCTTAATAATAATATGTATACTACAAGCTTGTAACGACCAAAAACATGAAAAAACTGTGTTTGCGCATATTAAGGCGACTACAGCACCTAAATTACGATTTTATGATGCGTAGATAAGCATGATGCACTGCATTAAATCGAAGAAAAAAATACTACGGTAATCAGGACATAAACTAGATAAGTAGTTTGCTGAAAACATGATTCAGCACTTTTGGTTCGATAGAAAAAGCTCACAAAGTCACCTCTAATACCCAATATTGTGTATCTTTTAAGCTGTAAAAACGATAGTAAAATGCACACAGGAACTTAAATTTGCTATCAAAATGTTCGTAATTGAACACTCTCGATAAGTAGTTACGCATTTTTCGATTTAAGCTGTTACCTTTCCATAAATCTCATTTTTCTAACTTTCGAACATGTTTTTACGCAATGCACGCTTTCATAGTCCGTAAACTTCGTGTATCGAAACTGTTCGCACTGCCGGCCCAGGCCTGTTGAGAGACGAAGATGGCACTATTCCTATGTGCTCTGCCTTTATCGGGTGCTGTAGTCGCCTTAAACGCACTATTTAATTTATTATTATAGTATTTTTACCGACTCGCTGCAGACGCGGTCATAAATCATTATCAGTGTTTCTATCTCGCTCCCACTTATGGGTCTTATGGGCTGGCCTAGTTCCGCGTTGTTTTCATGTCAATAAATTGTTTTTTTTATTTTATAGTAAGACTGTTCTTCTTCCTAGCGCTTATAGTCCCGTTTCTCATTCGGGGTACGCTTGACCATGATCCAGGGTTTGGCAAGTCAAGTAATTACGGTGGAGGGACTGCCATCTGACCTCCGTAACCCTGCTAACAGGGGAACCTGACCGGATTGGATCATGGTTACACATTTAGTTTCCTGAATGTTCAGGTTTCCACGATGTTTTCCCTTATCGTAAGAGCATCAGTTAGTGTGCAACTAATGTACATAGCTCAGAAAATGAGTCATTGGTACATGGCGGCGCATCGGGGATCGAACTCGGTAACTCTCGCTTAGACCACCGTCCCACTAGCCGTTAGACCACTGACGCTCTATTATTAGTAGTAATACTACTATTATTAGTAACTGCCGTACTCAGAGACGTCAATTAACGTTAAGAAGTAATTAAATGTCATGCTATCCTTGTTTGTATCAACAAGAGTGAAAGAGACAACATCAGAGTTTAACAGTACTTAATTTTAATTGACGTCTCTGAGTACGGCAATAAGACTGTAAAAAATTTAAATACTTTATCATTATTAACTGACAATCAATAACAAGCACTTTTTATTATAATAATAACTAATTCGAGAAAATATGTTTTTGTCAAAAGTTTTTTACATTGCGTTTCTCGGAATGGTGAGGCTGAATCCTTGACTTAAAAGCGAACTTGTGAGTAGATATTTAAATTATAAATGTTATTTAAAGTTTTTCGTAAAATTGTAATTTAAAAATTTTTGCTTTAGGTATTCAAAACAAAAATTAAAAAAAAATACATATGTCAAAATTAAATTAATTAAGATCTTAAATACTAAATTCACTAACCGCACGTCCTATTTATAAGTTAAATAACCCGCCTTGTGCCGTACCGGACGCAAAGGTGCCCATCACACTCGCCGCGTTTCCGCGTTGAATAGCAATCGACAACCTTTGCGCCAGGTAGGACCCAGAGCGCGCGTCATGCCCACCCTCCCTAAGACGACGCCCAATCTCTTTAACGAAGGTAAAGTATGTATGTATTATTTAAAGTATGTATGTATGTCTTTCTTTCAAAAACTTACCGTAACAGAACTTTAAGCCTATCCTAGCCGTTAGGCTCGGACATCTTTTTTATTTTTATTTTTTCGTAATTATTATAATACTAGCATCCCGCTCAGGACTTCGTTCCATGGGAATTCGGGAAATTTATGTAGCTTATGTTACTCAGAGATAATGTAGCATCCTAATGGTGAAAGAATTTTGAAATCGGTCCAGTAGTTTCGGAGCCTATTCGTTACATACAAAAATACAAATATTTCCTCTTTATAATATTAGTATAGATCACATCATCTAAGCGAAGGGTACAAATCAAAAACTGCATTAAAATCGGTTTAGGAGCTATGATGCCAGAAACAGATACACAAGTGCGAGTACATATGTCAAACTTAAAACAGCCATCTTTTTTTTGTCCGGGGAAAAAAATAATTATCAACGTTAAGATTATTTAAACTTCAACCAATCTATCAGAAAAAAAGAAAACAAAATAATAAATTAATTTCGTATAAGGAAAATGTCAAGTTTAACTTAAAATTGATTATTCCAACCTTTAGAAGGTGGCATTCAAACTTGATTTGATAGTTAAATGAATACTAGTTTTTAATAACAAGAGTTAGGTCATTTTTATTAGCTAAATATAGATTTGGCAAAGGAAAACTACTGAATGACAGCCTAATAACAAAGTTCTTTGGGGTTCTGTTGGAACATAAATCGAAACGCATTAACACACGGTTTTGCCGTGAGGTCGACGATGGAGCGAGTTAGCCCAGAAAATGCCTATAAGGCACTGGTACTCCTACGCACCGACGGAACACAGCAAGCTGTTTGGCGTTGGACTTCGGTGGGAGGGTGGTCGTGAACCAGACGGTCCTTCACAAAGCCTACCACACCGCATGTGACCATAGGACGTCACCTCAGATTCAGAACAAGCTGTCGTTGCCTGGGGTGGATTAATAGGAGGCAGGTCTTATTTGTGATTCCTTAGTCGCCTCTTACGACACCCACGGAAAGAAATGGGGTGGTGTAATTCTCAACCGATCACCACACGGCCAAAATATTGAAAGGACATCATTCAAAACGTACCAAAATTTTAAAGTGGCGGCCAAAAGAAGTAAAGTTATTATTTCAAAAGGACACATTATTCTTAAAAAAAATTATTATGACAGCTAAGATGTACGACCTTTTCGAATTTTCCTTTTTTAAGATTAAAAATCTAGATTTTCAAGCTTAAATGCATTTTTAAATCTAGAATTTAAACCTTTAACCTAATACTAATAATTTTCCACGTCAAAAACGTAAGAGTCACCGACTTCAATCCCAAATAATTTTGTTACAGAGATCCCATACTCGTAAACCATTCATCATCAGCTTCATCATCAGCTCAGCAACATCAGATGGTGACCATTAGATGCAAAAATCTACATAGATTAAGGTAATTTCTGATACACAGTGTATATGCCTACAAAATTTGAGGGTTTCCCTCGATTTCCCCAGGATCCCATCATCAGATCCTGACCTGGTGACAATGGGACCACCTCTGACGTATGACCTACCAAATAAAAAAAGAATTATTCAAATCGGTTTATAATTGCCGGAGTAATCGCGTAACAAATATACAAAAAAAAATACAGTCGAATTGAGAACCTCCTTTTTTGAAGTCGGTTAAAAATGTTTTGTATCACGATCTGTTGAAACACTATTTTCTATGGCCAGAACATTTAAAATCCAGATTTATAAGTGTCAAGAACAAATCTAGTAATGGTCGTACAGCTTAGCTATCGTCATACTAAAAAATGTTTATAATAATATGTTAAGTTCTGTTTAGAATAATAATATGTTCTTTCGAAATAATAACTTTAAATTTTTTGGCCGCCACTTTAAAAATTTGATGTCCTGTAAGAAGAAAGACACGGCCAAGATTATTAATTTTTTTTAAACCAATTTGTACTTACAAAATATTGAGATTCCAAGCCATCTGTGTCTCGATCGCTTCATGGTGATAAGTCTACCTGTAACAATGGACACAAAATATTAATGACTAAAAAACGAATATCATGAAAATGTCTGTCATGTGTGCAAAGAGCTGTAACTAAATAAATATGTAATTGTGAAACCATTTTGAATTATTTGTTAATCCCCGACAAAAAAAGGGTCGTTATAAGTTTGACCGTGTATCTGTATATCTGTGTGTCTGTCTGTGGCATCGTAGCCCTAAACGAAGGGACCGATTTCGATGCTGTTTTATTCGTTTGAAAGCTTTTTTTTATTTTTTTATAAGATGGGTTAACTATTGACCTCAATCTTGACCATAAGGTCAAAGATGAGGTCGACGATGGAGCGAGTTAACCCATAAAATGCCTATAAAGGCACTGGTACTCCCACGCACCGACGGAACACAGCAAGCTGTTTGGATCAGCAAACCGTAAGATAATCGCGGACAAACATACATTATATACATACAGGTCAAATCGAGAACCTCCTTTTATTTTTCAGTCGGTTGATAAAATAAAACCAATAACTTCCATGTAGTAATAGAAACATAAATATATATAAACATAATATACGAGTATATTATATATTTAACATAAACATAAATATATATTTAACTCTTGACCTCAATCTTGACCAAGGTCATAGCGAGTTAACCCAGAAAATGCCTATAAGGTACTGGTACTCCTACGCACCGACGGAACACAGCAAGCTGTTTGGCGTCGGACTTCGGTAGGAGGGTGGTCGCGAACGAGACGGCCCTTTACAGAGACTACCACACCGCATGAGACCATAGGACTCATGGTTCAAGCGTTTAAAAGTTTTAAGCAATCGGATGTCGGGAGTGACATATTTTTTTTTATATTTTGAACTTATTACTTTGATTTGGATTGATCGGGCTGCAATAAAACAGTTTTTTTACAAACTTATCGATGCGGCTTAGATGCACGGTTTTAAGGTAGATAAGCAAGTTTTTTCAACTGCATTATTAGTTGATAAATCGTAAGTAAATTAGTTTAGAATGGTAGTTCTGTTATTTTTATCAGCCCATATACGTCCCCACCGAGGGGCACGGGCCTCCCTCCGAAACACGAAGGGGATTTAGGCCATAGTCCACCACGCTGGCCCAATGAGCGTTGGTGGAACACTCGTCTTTCGAAAATGAATTTAGTTCTGTTAAATCCAATAAAAACCCTACTTTGGAATCTTATCTCCCGCTTATATAAAAAAGCATCAATGTAGCATGCATAAATAATAAAGTAATACAAAAAAATAAAAAAAGTTTATCATTACTTCTTCTTCTCATCGTGTCGACCTAGGCTAAATCTTTGTGTATCAGTACTCAGCCACGCGGACTGCGTTATCTGTGGCCTTGTAGAGGTCTTCGCAAGTACAGGAGTCAGGACTGGCGGGGCATGTCAACAGGTGTGCCATAGACTGCGGGGAAGTGCCACATTCCTAGGCGTCATCTGTTACTTAATACGTAATAAACTCATAACCTCCCTCACATGTTTGTAGTTGGGTAATTCGGAACTTGATGTAAGTACAATGATCGGAAGAGACTGTATCTCTATATCTTTACCATTGTGTCTGTTTGTATGTTTGCTAGAATAGGGTTGGGATGTGAAGTGTTATCGATATCGATATGTCGCCAGAGAACTGTCAAAACCGTTATGTTACAATTTCACTAGTGGAATTATAATCTCCCGTGATGTTACAATTTTCCTAGTAAAATTATATTTTTATTAGCATTCCGTTCGGAACTTCGTTCCTGTGGGAATTCGGAAAATTATGTAGCCTATGTTATTCAGGGATAATGTAGCTTCATGGTGAAAGAATTTTTGAAATCGGTCCAGTGGTTTTTAAGTTTATTCGTTACATACAAAAATACAAATCTTTCCCCTTTATAATATTAGTATAGATGAAACTTTAAAGGCCGCATGCATGAATAAGGATACGTTAGGCTTTTTTAGATGCGGTTAGGTTAGGTTTTTTTATAAAAAACCCGTCGATGTGAAAAAAAATAGAGCAGTTCGCAAAGTACCGAGAGTTTATAATCTTACTAAGTCAAATTACAATATTACGGGTTTGACAATGTTGTTCTTCTTTTTCTTATCGTGTAGGTAAGGCAAGTATGTAGCGACCTTGGCTAACCCTGGTGTCAGAGTTTTCAAACCGCACAATGGCCTCTGACTTGGTTTTAACGACTGTAGTCAATCGACAACAGCTGGGATCGACAGCTTAACGTGCCCTCCGAAGCACGGAAACGCTCGTGATAAATTGCTTCTTTGGTCACCCATCAGGTTCCCTGCCTCTGTGTACGTTACTTAACCTCACTGATTTGTTGAGATCAGCGAGAGGCACTGGGCTACGAGCTTCCTCTACTTTCATTATTCTCTACTAATACTAACCCGTATTAGGCCAGCGTGGTGGACTATGGCCTAAATCCCCTTCGTGTTTCGAAGGGAGGCCCGTGCCCCTCGGTGGGGACGTATATGGGCTGGTAAGACTACTAAGACGCTTGTCAGATTCAGATACTTCTGACACAGCCTTTTCTCAGTACGTTACCTATGATATTTTCAAACGACTTCAAAAAAAGGAGGAGATAGTAGATCTTTGTAGATTTTTGAGAAGGAGTCTCTCAGTAGGACTGTTGGTTTATTTTTTTATTTTTTGTGTTTGTTACGCGGTATTTTCAATTATTTTTTGTTCAAAAGAGTATACTCCTTAGGTGGCTCATATAAATATCGAAATTAATTAGCACTGAAAAAAACGCAATCACATATTTAGATGACGTTCTGGTTTGTGTTCATTTGCTGAGAGGCATTTTTGGTATTGGAGACGATAGATTCGTTTCTAACGTGAACAATTATTTTTATCGATAAACTTATCGATATGTTAATCTCTCACACACATCCCATCCCTAATTCTCGAACAAAGCAAGGTCCCACACATTACTTGCCGTCACTATCTATTTCATTACAATCAGATATAATATATCTTATTCCAAGGACGTACAGGTGATTTTCCTTTGGCACGCGAACCTATTGTGTGTTTTTTTGTACTGTGTAATAATTAATTAGGTAGTTTATGGTATTAGGTGAATGTCGTACTTAAGATTTTTTTTATGTTTCACTATGGTGTATATTTGTACTTCTATTTTTTGCATAAGACGTAAGTATATACCTTACTTATATAAGTTAGGTAGTATGTCATATCATAATGTCTTATTTTTTCTCACAATATTATTTCAGTGACCCTTAAAAAAAGTTACTGGCTTATACAGTACTAGCTTTTCGCCCGCGGCTCCGCCCGCGTGGACTACAGGTCATATCGTGCCCAGCTGTGGGACAAAATGTAGTCTATATCCTTTCCTAAGGTCTAATCTATCTCTGTACCAAATTTCATCAAAATATGTTTGTCTTTGTCTTTGTGTTTGTCTGTGTCTCCTAAACGAGTAGACCGATTTCAATGCGGTTTTTTTGTTTGAAAGCTGACGTAATCGAGATGGTTCTTAGCTATATGTGAACAAAATTGGTTCAGCCGTTTGAAAGTTATAGGCAATTGAATGTCGGGGGTAAGGCAACATGTGGTGATCGGTTGAGAATAACACCACCCCATCTCTTTCCGTGGGTGTCGTAAGAGGCGACTAAGGAAACACAAATGAGACCTGCCTCCTAGTAATCCATCCCAAGCGACGACACTTCATTTTTTTCTGAATCTGAGGTGTCGTCCTATGGTCTCATGCGGTGTGGTAGGCTCTGTAAAGGGCCGTCTGGTTCGCGAACACCCTCCTACCGAAGTCCGACGCCAAACAGCTTGCTGTGTTCCGTCGGTGCGTGGGAGTACTAGTGCCTTTATAGGCATTTTCTGGGTTAACTCGCTCCATCGTCGACCTCATCTTTGACCTTATGGTCAAGATTGAGGTCAAGAGTTAACCCATCTTATAATAAAAAATAAAATAAAATAAATAAACATTTTTAATTTTAGAGTTATTTCTTATTAGCATCCCGCTCGGGACTTCATTCCCGTGGGAATCTGGAAAAATTATGTAGCCTATGTTACTCAGGGATAATGCAGCATCCGAATGGTGAAATAATTTTTCAAATTCGTCCAGTAGTTTGGAGCCTATTCGTTACATACAAAAATACAAATCTTTCCTCTTTATAATATTAGTATACGAGTAGATATAGATTGGATATTTTTAAAACACTAAACTACCTCTATACACTCACGTCTTTAACATCTGACGGGATAGGCAGAGCAATATTTGATTTACATGATGTCGCGTTTGACATACTATTATTATTTACTTTATTGCAAACTTCACAGCTTATACATGTTACATTACATAGCCCTTATATTAAAAATGTATACAGCCAATTAAGAAGTTAAACATATTATAAACTGTAGATTTAGATTAACGGGTAGCATAGATATATGATTAACAAAACAAAATAGGTTGGATGAGTAATGTAAAAGTAAGGACGGTGTGTGTGTGTGTTATGTGTATGTGAGTGTGTGTGTGTCTGTGTATGTATGTGTATGTAAGCGTATGTAGTTATTCACACCTTAGTTATACAATCTGAAAGTTATTAGATGAAACATTAAAATTAATTTAAAAAAATTATAAATGTATTTATTTCCAACAACTTAGCCTATAAACAATTTGTTGATGGTGCCTCCTTTTAAGCTAAGTAAATGCTTGTGTTAGGAGGTACCGCTCTTCCTTATCTTAAATAATATTTAGACTATATAAAAATATTGATATATATTTTTGTAACAGTATAATATATAATATGTATTAATATGAATGTATGTGTGTGTGTGTGTGTGAGTGTATGTGTGTATGTATTTGTGTGTATTTACATTTATGTGTACCGGTGGTGATAGGTTTTTAGCCATTCGCTTACGATACACCAAAACCTTCGGTTCCCTTCTACTGACTTGTACAGTATGCTATGTAAAAGTTGGTACCTGGCGCATTATAAGCTTTTCTTTCACTCCCAGTCCAACGTGAAATTTTTGAAACACCTCTTGTTTTATTATATAACTAGATTTCCGGGACTTCGTTCTCGTGGAAATTTCGGGAATGAATTATACAAATAAATCTTCCTCTTGAATCACTCTATCTATTACTGATTTTAATACAAAAATCCGTTGAGTAGTTTAAAAGATCTAAGCGAACAGACAGCGGAAGCGACTTCATTTTATCTTAATACGTACGTATAGGTACATATACAAGAAGAAACTGACTGGTGACTGGCTGACATATCAACACACAGCGCAAACTGGGTCTAGAGATTTCAAATTTGGCACGTAGGTTTCTTATGAGGTCTAGGGGAGCACTATAATCACCCTCTAAGGGGGTGAAGAGCTGGAGACCGAGCTCAGTGGCGTGCCATAGGAGAGGCCTATGTCCAGCAGTGGACTGACACAGGCTGATGATGATGATGATGATGATGATGAAGGGGGTGAAACGGGGATTCGCAGTTTGTATGGAGAAAACATTTTTTTTTGACATTTTGACTCGAAACTTCGTCAAGATATACCTTGAAGCAAATAAACCTCCTTTGAGGGGTCAAATCCTCCCCTAAGGGGTCAAAAATAGGGTGACTAAAAGAGATCTTTCCGTGAGCGAAGTCGCGGGAAAAAGCTAGTACTATGTAAAGATAAATTTGTAAAGATTGACAAATAATTTAAGATTTATGGTGTGTCCAACAGCTGTCTTAGAAAACATTGAAACAATGGTAATTAATACCTACTCGTTTAAAAAACCAGATATATGTATAGCCTGTAAAACAAAGAGTAAATCAAGTGAACAATGTAGGTACAAGTAAAAGTAACAGTATCGAGGCAAGGACGCCGCGAAGGTGAACGACCTCTGCGCGCGCGCATTTTAACTATACTACTACAGACAGCTGTGTTTGTGGGTTTATGTTTGAGGTACAGTATGGCAACATTACCCACCCATGTGTATTCAAAATGTACCTTTGGATAATTTTAAGACAGTAATTAAACAAAAACTTTGCAAAAAGGGCTTTTACAGAACTTCTGCCTATCTATCAGACAAGCAGCCATGGGGCCCATGGGAATGAACTGCTCAGCTCTAGAGTTATTTCAGATTTAGTTAACATTAGAAACTAAGAAAGTTTGTAATGCGATTAAAAAGCGTAGCCTCAGAAATTCTTGCCTATTCTTCTCTTGGGAAGACTGCACCTTTGCGAATAGGCGTAGAATGTGTATGTATCTATTGAAATCCTTTAATGTATTTTTGTATGTATTTAATGTTATCTTGACTTGTAAGTGGCATCCTGAATGTCCTATTAAATAAATATTTTTCCTATTCTATTCTATTCTACTGTTGCCATACTGTACCTTTGATTCTAACTGGGCACAATAAACTAAATAAACATCTACACAACATGGGCTTCACCGAGACCAAGTTATGTAGATTCTGTCATGAAGCTGACGAAACGTCTCTTCATGTAACCTGTGACTGCAGCGCACTGCACTGCAGCAGGAATAGGAACCTTGGAGGCCACAACTTGTCCTACCAAGATGTTAAGGATGTGCCCGCTAAGGACATAGCCTCTAGGATGTACTGTGATGACCAGGATGAACATGGTAAACAAAAAATCACCTCAACATTTCAATACCACATTTTTCAATACCATTAGCGCCATCTATTTCTATATTTCGGAACTCAAATTCGAAAAAAGAAGTAGAGTGACCTACCAACAGCTTTTTATACTGTGTTTTGTATCTACCTAGACTAGACCGTATTATTCAAACTTAGGAACAGGTAACAGCGTTAGAACTAAGTCTAAACCTAGGTTATAAATGGAAATGTAGGCTTTAGACTTATTTATCCGTAGTACTAGGTAGACAGGTATTCGTGGACAGGAAATCTAAAAAACTTGTTTGAGTAATTACTTATATCACTGTGCTATTTGTCTTAAGGGTCTGATAGAGGAATTCGTAAGCACTTTTCGGTTTTGTGTTCTTTCTTTACAAGCATTTATAAAGTCCAACAAAAAGAGGGGTGTTATAAGTTTGAGGTGTGTATCTGTGTCTGTGTATTTATGGCCCGTATTACAGGAGAATCAAGTCTTAATCTACAATTAAGTATTGATTGTGTCTTTCTCTCACTATCAAAATGACGACGACTGCTACTTAAGAGGATCGTCTCAGTGTTTTTTTCCCATACAAACGGCGTCAATGGATTCCATCCCCTAAACGTCAACGGATCCCTGGGAAATTTTTGTATAGTATCAGGAACACCAAAAACTAGGTCTGTAGGTACGTTTTGATTTTTGTGATATTTTTAGTAGACAAAAAGATATTTGAGACTAAAAGTTAGCATTTTTCGCCAAAAAAAATTCTCAACATTTAAGAGGTGACTGTTGAAAAACTAAGAACAATTTTGGAAAAAAACAAAACGCACGAACCTCGTTTATACGCTTACGAATCAATAGAGACGTAATATTTCATTAAGTTTTTGTGGTAGGAATTCATTGACGCCTAAACTCATAATTTTGGAAATAAAACTCGGCATTTCGCCGGAAAACTGCAATTGTCCCTTTCGCACAAGTCTGAGGCGGGTGGTCGACATCGAGACAGCATGAAAAACAACTGAGACGCTAGTCCAAACTGAGACGCTCCTCTTAAGTACTTATATAGATCAGAGTGTGAGTCGCTTTCTGTAATAGGTACAGACCTACGTGTCAGTCTGTGGCATCGTAGCTCTTAAACGAATGGACCGATTTCGATGCGGACGTGATCAAGATGGTGATAAAAAATCTCCTAGCTATATTCAAAATCCTGAACCAGTATCACTCAAAGAAAACATTTATGAAAAAAAAAAATTTTCAATGGGAATAGTTCATTTTTGCCTAAACGTAGACATTACTCCTACACCAGGCACGCGAGGGGTGCGGGTAGCGCTCGGGGGGTGCACACGAGTGGTGTCTACGTTGAGGAAAAAAAATCCACCGAAAAAAAAGTGTTCTGTAAGTGATACTGGTTCACGATTTTGAATATAGCAAGGAGGTTTTATTTCACCCAGTATTTGATCAAAATTGGTTCAGATGTTTAAAAAATATAATAAGCGGTGAATATCGGGGTAATTAATGTTTTTTTTTAAATCTTATAGTTATTTTCTTAAGTTTTTTTAAGGCACGCAAAGGATTGTCAGCCTCGTGCTAAATAAAACCACTATAAAGAGAATTGAATTAATTATCGCTGCTCAATAAACGATTGAGTTATTTCAATTGCCTGGGTAATCTATAAAATCCTTTTTCTGGAACATGGTCACACGCAACCATAATAATTGTCACTATCAGGGTCAAATGTGGCACTAAATGTTTCTAGACCCACATGACGTTCTGCCTACCCTGATGGGGACTATGGGCATGAATTATCTCAGATTGAAGTCAGTTGAAAATAGAAAATAAGAAAAGTTGATTTGATAAATATAATTAAATTTTTTTGGATAATCCCCGACATGTAGGGCCTAACCACAAAAATAAAACTTAAACTTAGACTGTGTTTAAGAATGGCTGTATGGACATAAATTCTTTTGCCGTTCCCGAAAGGTATAAATTAAACAATAACAAAATGATGAGGTGTTTTAATGTTTTGTGGTGAAGCAGTTATGGCTTAAAACACCTTAACGCTTTTTGCCGTGTGGTGATCGGTTGAGAATAACACCACCCCATATCTTTCCGTTGGTGTCGTAAGAGGCGACTAAGAAAACACAAATGAGACCTGCCTCCTATTACTCCACCCCAGGCAACAATACCTAATTTGCTCTGAATTTGAGGTGTCGTCTTATGGTCTCATGCAGTGTGGTGGGCTCTGTAAAGGGCCGCCTGGTTCGCGACCACCCTACTACCGAAGTCCGACGCCAAACGCTTGCTGTGTTCCGTCGGTGCGTAGGAGTACCAGTGCCTTACAGGCATTTTCTGGGTTAACTCTCTCCAACGTCGACCTCATCTATGATCTTGGTCAAGATTGAGGTCAAGAGATAACCCATCTTATAATAAAAAAAACAATTTTGGTCAAATATAGTTAAGGACAAAAAGAAAGGTATTATAAGTTTGGCATAATATGTTTCTATGTGTCTGTCTGTGGCTTTGTAGGTCATTGTTGGTCCTCAACATACCTTCTATATTGATGCGGTTTTTTAAAGTTTTTTTTTAAGCAGTGCTAGCACGATAACGACAAACTCGCGCTCGGCTCACGCTGAAACTTCACTTTGATTGCGCGAGGGTCCCGCGCAAAGGCTTGCTCGCCCTATAGCGTTGTCAATGTTGACATTTTGACAAAGGACTGCGGTGTTGTCGTGGCGCTGTCACTATCGTAATCGGCCTGCTGATCTAGATGGTTCTTAGCAATATTTAATCAAAATTGGTTCAGTCGTTTCAAAGTTATAAGCGATGAATGTCAGAGGCTATAAAAAACTTTAAAGTTTAGAATTTCGACTTGACTGTTTGCATAACTACTATATCAAGCGGTTCTGCGGCTCTTTAATTCTCTGCCTACCCCGACGAGAGCTACAATCATGATCATATTGTCACACATATTCCTTGAAATAAACTGCATTAGTCAATCATTTAGTTTAGCATGTTATGCATGCACCGTTTCTGCTTCAAACAGCAATGCATTGGGCTTGTCCAATAGTGAAAGTAGGTGGCCAAGCGTAGCGAGTTTGACTCCATTGTTGTACGATACGATATATTTTCATTTTATCTAAATATATAAAAGGAGAAACTGAATGACTGACTGACTGACATATCAACGCACAGCCTAAATGGCTAAACGTAGGCACTTGAAATTTGGAAGGGACGTAGCTTAGGTACTGCAACGGTGTCTCTTGGGGGCGATTAATTAAAACAGCTGGATTCCTTTTCAATCACGGATATAATCAAAAAACAGTATTTTCTTCGTTACAAAATCGTTTACTTTTGTATCACATCCACAGCTGTAAATTAGACACCGCTTATTAAGTGCTATTGCACGCCTACGAACGTATTTACACTTATTCCGCGAGCTTGCTACAATGAATTCACAATCATCCAAACATGAATGGCGCAAGGCCAGATCTTCAATCCTTTCGAATCATGACATCGAATACCATTTCAAACCTTTAAAATTGATATTCGAATTATCTTCTTCGAAATGACGGAATGAGAAAAAGTTGCGTTATGCCCGATCCTCCGTGAAGGTCTGCATACCACAGTACCGTAGAGGTGCACTAAGAAAGGAATTCCCGAAGTTCCCACGGGAACGGGAATTACCGGGAAAATCCTTTTGTATGAAAAATCTAAACCGCTTAAGTTAGACGCTTGAAATGCAGGTACCTTAGTAAACTTAAAGCTTAGTTGCAACAGGATATTGCAAAATTACCACGGAAACGGGAGTTAGCGGGAAAAAACTTTTGTAGGTATGTAAAAATCTAAATCTTAAACTAAATCAATATTTAATAAACTAAATGAAGGTCCATTAATGGACCGTCAATAAATTGTAATCTGTTCAAAAGAAAAAATTAACACGCAAACGAAGTTGCGAGCATCAGCTAATTTTTTTTATAAAAGGGTACATCAACTGAGGTTCTACGTCAACATTGAAAAATTTCACAGTACAGACAGATTCTATGTTGAACCACCAATTAAAGGTGAATATTACAGAACTATGTTTACTATAAACAAACCTATGTATGATATGATAAGTAAACTAACCCAAACAAAATTCATGAAAAAGTATATGAACAAAAAAGTAAATTTAAAAAATGCTGAAATTGGTGATTCTGGTCTAAACTTAGTTGGCGAAACTTTTTGTTTATGATTTTTTTTTGTAACTTTAATGCTTTCCTTCATGAAACTAATCATCTTTGCCATGGACCAATAAATAATTGGTCCATGTCTTTGCCCAAGGAACCGTATGGTGATCTGTTGAGAATGATACCACCCCATTTCTTTCCGTGTCGTAAAAGGCGACATTTAATGAGACCTCCTCTCAATCCATCTAAGGCAACGACATCTAAATTTTTTCTGCATCTGAGGTGTTGTCCTATGGTCCCATACGGTGTGGTCGGTTCTTTTACAGAACCGCCTGGTTCGCGACCACCCTCCTACCGAAGTCCGACGACAAACAGCTTACTGTGTTCCGTCGTCGATGCGTAGGAATACAAATGTCATAGGCAACAATACAAATGTATAGGCATTTTTGGGTTTACTTGCTTCATCGTCGACCTCATCTATGACCTAAGTCAAGATTGAGGTCAAGAGTTAACTTGACATCTTGACTTTTGTAGTTTTAATTTCCTAATCTACTATATAAAAATAAGTCGGGTTTTCCTTTCTGACGCTATAACTCCAGAACGCACGAACCGATTTCCACGGTTTTGCATTCGTTGGAAAGGTCTCGGGCTCCGTGATACTTTTTATTTAAAAAAAAATTAGGACGCGGGCGGAGCCGCGGGCGGAACGCTAGTTTATTATACAACTTACGGATTTTCGATCAGGTCACGTGTCCTAACGCGAGTTTAACATTTTTTACCCATACTTCAAAGTGCACAACGCCGCTAAAGAAGTTTTCACTTCAAAAAATTATACGATATTCAGAAAAGGAAAATCCGATAGCACAAGTTTTATGGAGAGGCGACATTTTTTTTTCATATTTACACCTATATTCTTTGGGAAAAGTTGTTCAGTTTCATGGGCTGAGCTTGGAACTATAGCCAACATTTAACTCTTCTAGACTTTTCTTCTTCTTCTTCTAAACTAGTCAATTTTAATTTATTTTATTTTATTCTAGATAGTTCATTCAATTCATTCAATCATTTATTGCCATTCATATGTGCAATTGTACAGAGTATAAAAGGTCTTTATCTACAATATGTTCTTCTATATACATATGAATTTAACCCTGTCGGGCATTGCAAAAGTGGAACGGCAGGCAGACTGGAAAATAATATTAGTAAGCACTAACATAGTTGTAAGTTTCCTTTGTTACTACCTAACCATTTATGGGCCATGCCGGAAATATATATATAGTTTTTAACTAAAAAGTAAAAAAAATATTTTATCGAGATTATTTTGAAATGACAACGGCATATGGTACCACCCTCGTGCAATCAAAGTAAAGTTTTACCGTCATCGAGTGGCGTGTCGCGCGAGTTTGTCGTGGACCGTGCTATCTATGCTTTATACACTAAATGATGACTTTAAAACTGAACAATGGAAACAAACCGCACGAACGCAAACAATATTAATTGTTGAATCGACCTCACCAGCAGCAATTACGCGCTACTGTCCAAGGCATTAAAGGAATGTGCGTGTACTTTTCTGTTATACACGGAAAATTGTTACGTCTGGAGTGTGGACGACCGTATTTCTGAGTTGAAGTCTATATTTACAGGGCTTTTGGTAAATTTCTCTTTCAACGAAAAAAAAATTTTGATCTCCCATACAAAATGCGCTATATGCTGATGAAGTTTGTTGGGAACTTAATTTTTTTTTGTATTATGCCCAATGTTTCTTGGGGAAGTTCAATTTCATGGACTAATTAACCACCCGAGAGGTTGAAAGAGAGATACCTAAAGCCCTGTATATAAAAATGAACCTCTATTTCTTCTGGTCACGCTGTAACTTGAGAACGACTTGACCGATTTGGATCATTTTTTTTTGTATTCCTTATTGTCACGACCAGGTTTAAATTAAAAAAAAAATCCACCGGGACAATTCCCACAGGAACGATGTCGCGGGCGGACAGCTAGTAATAAATAACCTCTAATATTAAAAAAGTTGTGTCAACCCCAACATTCGTTTACTTATAATTATAAATTTTAAACGGCTGCACCAACTTTGATTAAATATGGCTAAAAACCATCTTGATTACAGCTTTCAAACGAAAAAAACCGCATTGAAATTGGTCCATTAGTTTAGCAGCTACGATGCTACTAGATCTGTAGCCCGGGGACATTTATATTACTAAAAAGGTTACCGTTTGTCTTTGTGAAATTATTATAGATTTCGCCATTTTATACAGGGTGAAAAAAACCTCCTAGATATATTCAAAATCCTGAACCAGTATCACTTACGGAACACTTTTGTTTTTCGGGGGGGGGGGGGGATTTTTTTTCCTAAACATAGACACCACTCGGATGCACCCCCCGAGCGCTGCTACCCGCACCCCTCGCGTGCCTGGTGTAGGAGTAATGTCTACGTTTAAGCAAAAAATGAACTATTCCCATTGAAAAAATATAAAAAAAAAATTTTTTTCATGAATGTGTTCTTTGAGTGATACGGGTTCAGGATTTTGAATATAGCTAGGTGTTTTTTTTTCACCCAGTATACTAAAAGTGACGTCTTAATGACCGTAATACGGACAGTATCTGTGTCTAGATCACGTCAAACTTAGAACATCTCTCTTTTTTGACAGGGGTAAATCTTGGTCACAAATCTTATAATAAAAACTACTAGCACATACAAACATACAATAAATAATGCCCAAAGCACGTCACTAACGGTGATGCAACGTGACAGACAGACAGACAAACGTGACTTGCGTTTAGAAGCAGACCTAGTTTAAAACGAGTGTTGTAATGAAATATATCATTGATTTTTTTATGAAGAGACTTTTTAGTAGTTTCTCCATAAAAAATGTGAAATAAACAATAATAAAATCATACTAAAGCAATCAGCTGATTGTATGGAGAGGCGATAATTTTTTTTCACATTTTGACCTTTTTTTTTTAAATTATGAGATGGGTTAACTCTTGACCCCAATCTTGACCAAGGCACAAGGGCGTCGCCAGCCCTTGGCCCAGGTGGGGGCAAGTTAAGGCGACTACAGCACCCGATAAAGGCAGCACACATAGGAATACTGCCATCTCCGTCTCTCAATAGGCCTGGGCCGGCAGTGTGAACAGTGTGTCGATACATGAAGTTTACGGACTATGAAAGCGTGCGTGCGTAAAAACATGTTCGAATGTTAGAAAAAAGAGATTTATGGAAAGGTAACAGCTTAAATAGAAAAACGCGTTAACTACTTATCGAGAGTGTTCAATCACGAACATTTTGATAGCAAATTCAAGTTCCTTTGTGCATTTTACTATCGTTTTTACAGCTTAAAAGATACACAATATTGGTATTTAGAGGTGACTTTGTGAGCTTTTTCTATCGAACCAAAAGGCTGAATCATGTTTCCAGCAAACTACTTATCTAGTTTATGTCCTGAATATTACCGTAGTATTTTTTCTTCGATTAATTGCAGTGCGTCATGCTTATCTACGCATCATAAAATCGTAATTTAGGTGCTGTAGTCGCCTTAATATTATGGAGGATGAAAAAAACATGAATTGTAGGTACAGTCAAGAGCATGAAGTTTTACATTTGTAGCGCGAGTCTTTGCTTCTATGGCGAATTGGCGTTTGTAATAAGAACTGTTCCAACTTTGATTGTTTGGCAGTTGGCTACATTTTTTTCACCTCTAGGAGGGAGCAGCTGCCACTCCCTGCCCCCACCTTGGCGACGCCCTTGGACCAAGGTCATAGATGAGGTCGACGATGGAGCGAGTTAACCCAGAAAATATAAATTAAGGCACTGGTACACCCACGCATCGACGGAACACAGTAAGCTGTTTGGCGTCGGACTTCGGCAGGAGGGTAGTCGCGAACCAAACGGCCCTTTACAGAGCCTACCACACCGCATGAGACCATAAGACGCCACCTCTGCCCGCGTCTTAGTCTTCGTTCCCGTGAAGATTTTGTTAAATCACTTGTTGTTCCTTGCCTACGTTATATGTATTATACTTTTAGGCTTTTTGTATGACCAAGGGTTTGGACTGGGCATTGATGAGTCTGTGAGTCAGGACTCCAATAGCACGGAAACGCTTGTGATTAATTTAAGTCACTATGGTCTTTCTATGGTATGGTATATAATCGTCAAAGTCATAATAGCTTTATTTCTTTATTTTTTAGCTTTATTTTTTTTTTGCTAGTTGGAGTGGTTGTCGGCAAGTATATGAAAATTTAATAGTACTTAATTTCGCCACCTGAACAGATAAAATGGCCTCCATTCCATCGACACACAACTGAAGTTACAAATTCGGGGCCCTGATTGACGGCCAAAAGCGTGAACGTACAGCATGATAAGCAAAGCTGTATGAAAAGTAAAACCAATAAAACTTAAAATTTAAAACATGCAAAACAAAACAACGCATCAAAAACAATATAAAGCCAACTAAAGGTACAATTGGGTGTTTAATCTCATAATTAAAAACCTTATTTTCTAATTTTAACTAAATCTGAAATAACTCTACATTAATCTGAAATAACTGCAGAGCTGAGCAGTTTATTCCCATGGCTGCTTGTTTCACCGCTCTATATACGTTGTTTAACCTAACTGATTGATTCCGAATGTTGACCGCCATTGAGGACTTTACGTTTTACCTACTTAAAACAGCATTGTCGAGATTCCTTCCAAAAACTAGTTTTAAAAAAAGGTTCAACAACTCATACTCATTAAATCACATTAAATATTTTGGTCACGTCCGAAGGGCCATATTCATCATCACAAGGTCAGTTATTTAGGTCTCTAGGGTGTAACCCTGTTACCTAACCCCATTGGGTATAATGTAACCTCTTTGAGTTACAGCTTAGACTGTTAAAATCAGAGGTGACTTTTAAAATGTCATTCAGGTTTGTCCTTGAGCACATCTAGCTCGGAGGCAAATATGTGGTCGAGGATTCAGAAGAAGCCAATCAACTTTTAAATATGTATATTCGAGATATATTAAATTGAAAACTATCTACACTCGGGTTAAGCCAAGTTCGCCACACACTTGACTATACCCACACGATAAGAAGATGAAATTCTTAACAACAGAGAATGAGAAATTTTACCGCTGTACTTGAAGGCAGGACTGAACAGTTGATTAGAGCATCAGGAGATTTTAATCCTGGGGCATGGGTTATTGGCATCGTTCATTTCATTAAAAATTATTTGAGAATGTCCCTCAACGCGAGAATTTTTTAAATAAAATAGGTCTTTACCTATGAAATTGCCGTTTTTCATACAATATTTTTGGAAAACTGAATTTTCCATACTAACGTTTTTGGATTTTTCTCGGGAATGCGAAAACCAAATTTAGCGAAATTTTGTTGTAAGGTTTCGACAACAGTAAGTTAATTTTCATCATACTTACTTTATTGAAAGTTGTAACCGTAACAACGGTACAGCAAAAATAAGCAATGAAACGGGCAAGGGATGAAACAAGCTATATTTGAGCTTCTTTTTCAGCAAATAAATCTAAAGTAAATATGTATTAATTTGACTCAATATCTCCGTTATATGGCCAAGGTTTTAAATAAAAAACAATGTTAGTAATAGCTGTTCAATCAAATAAATTATGAATAAAATAAAGCTTGAGAAAAAATCGGCAATTTCATAGGTAAAGACCTATTATTTAAAAAATTTAGTAATGAAGTTCCTAACAATATAAATTAACTCGAAAATGCTGGCACAGGCAGAGAGTTCCATTTCTTAGTAGTGCGCATTAAAAAAAGATGAAAAGAAGTTTTTTTCATAATATTGACTCAACATTAAGTATTTTCCGTCATGCAAGTCGCATGCGCTTGCCACTGACAGTTAGACAGCTGCCTACAGTTATTTTATTCGCAAACCTCCTAACATCAAATGACGTACCACTTGGGGTTCGTGAACCCCACATTGAGAAGCCTTACTCTAAGAGAAAAATTCTCGTAAAAGCAAAAAAAAAAAATCTTGTGCTATATGGAAAAGCCAGAAATTTTTAAATAGTTACATTATTTTTAGTAATGTCAACTATTTGTTCTTAGTCATTACTAGAATTTTAGTAGGTGCTTAGAAAATTATGGTTTAGGCAATAATTTCTGTGGTAACAAGAACGTATTGTTAGTCTTGTAGTCCCAGTTTTTTAACCGACTTTAAAAAAGGAGGAGGTTTCTCAATTCGGCCGTATATTTTTTTTTTAAATATGTATGTCCGCGGATAACTTCGTCGTTTATGAACCGATTTTGATTATTCTTTTTTTGTTGGAAAGGGAATATTTCAAGGGTGGTCCCATGGTAAGGAAACCAGGATCCGATGGTGGAATCCTGAAGAAATTGAGGGAAACTCTCGAAAAAATTGTCTTTTTGGGATTGAAGTCGGTGACTCTTACGTTTTTGACGTGGAAAATTATTTTCTCAGTGAACTTCTCTCAAAACGTAGTCAAATCAATTATTATACCTATACAGAGGCTAAAACACGATGATATAAAGAGCCAGTGAGAATTACATGAAGCAATAAAACACCTCCTGCTTTTCCACTCTAAGGACACATAACCCCCTTGAGTCTTTGTGTAACCTACATAACCTTATTAAAAGCATATAGTCAATCATCAATACTTGATTTAAATATTTGTTTGGCCGTACCGTTACTTGAGAGATTTCAAGTGAGATTTTTTTAGGTTATAATAAGTGAAGTCATGTCTGTCAGGCTTAAGGACAGGAGGTTTACCATGATCGCTTAGCGCGATTGAATTTAGGACCTAAACAAGTCTGCAACGCTTATTCGTACCATGATGGCTTATAAGCGATTCAATTTTGGCGCTGTTTTTATTTTTATTTTAAGATGGGTTAACTCTTGACCTCAATCTTGACCATAAAGGTCAAAGATGAGGTCGACGATGGAGCGAGTTAACTCAGAAAATACCTATAAATGCACTGGTACTCCCACGCACCGACGGAACACAGCAAGCTGTTTGGCGTCGGACTTCGGTAGGAGGGTGGTCGCGAACCAGACGGCCCTTTACAGAGCCTACCACACCGCATGAGACCATAGGACGACACCTCAGATTCAGGAAAAAATGAAGTGTCGTTGCCTGGGATGGATTACTAGGAGGCAGGTCTCATTTGTGTTTCCTTAGTCGCCTCTTACGACACCCACGGAAAGAGATGGGGTGGTGTTATTCTCAACCGATCACCACACGGCCGATCACCAGTTGCGATTCAAAGGCAGACCAGCGACAATTTATGTAGACATTTAAAATGGACCATAGACAACCGAGCAGTTCAAAAGCAGCGCCATCATGGTACCATTTTAAAAAACATTTCAATTGCGAAGCAGTTCAAAGTTGGATCCTAAACAGAAATCCTTTTAAACGATCGTGGTAGGTACCCAGGACTGCTATTCCACTGATCAATGGAGTCTCAATTGAATGACAGTTGTCTTCATTTTTTCCGTTCTGGTGAAATAGCCGTTAAAAAATCATCAGTGTGTAGGCTAAGCAACGTACACAGAGGGAACCAGCTGATGGGTGACCAAATTGGCAATTTATCGCGAGTGTTTCCGTGCTTTGGAGGGCACGTTAAGCTGTCGGTCCCGGCTGTTGTCGATTGACTACAGTCGTTAAAACCAAATCAGAGGCCGTTGTGCGGTATGAAAACTCTGACACCAGGGTTAGCCAAGTCCGCCACACACTTGACTATACCTACACGATAAGAAGAAGATCACTGTGACGACGAAGAAAAAAAAATTCTTCTATGTCACACCAGTCTGACAAATTGGTGTGACCATGAGTCATGCACGTTTTTAATATTACTACCAACTATCGATGTTCTTTGCAAGACGTTATTCGTTCTAGTGCATCTTTTTGTCTTGAATGTTGTTAAGTTTTATGAAGAGAACGACCCCCTAATAGTTCGTTAACTAATTGAAAGACACGCTATATAAAGCCCTACCCACGCTTTAGAATTATAAGCGTAAGTTTAATGGACTAGCATTCCGCCTGGGTGGGAATTCGAAAAAAATATGTAGCTTATATTACTCAGGGATAATGTAGCATTCTAATAGTGAAAGAATTTTTCAAATCGGTCCAGAAGTGTTGGAACTATTTAATAAAGACAAACAACCAATCAAATCTTTCCTCTTTATAATATTAGACCCGTTTTATAGAAGGAAGCTCAAGTCTTGACCTATACTTAAGTATTGGTTGTATTTTTCTCTCACTATCAACATGACAAAGACGACTGCTACTTTAGTAAAGATCTGGGGCATTATTTTTGAATCACTCTCCTCGTTTTGAGCTTTCATTGATTTGCGTCGATGTTATTGATTTTTGAATGTTTTAACTTCTAAATTCCATGAGTACTAAGACCCTTTCGCTGAAGTCTAGTGATCAAAAAGTTCAGAAATCAATAGAATCCACGCAAATCAATAAAAGATATCGCTCGAGACTCTGGCGCACTATTAAAAAATAGTGCGCCAGAGTCTGGTGGAACAGGGTCATCGGACTAAAAACAGCGTTTTAATTATTTAACTGGAATTTATTTCGTCCACAGGGGAAACAAAGCGAACAAAAAATGGTGACAGAGACAGGGAATGAACTGTCAAGATGACATAATGACACTTTTAACAAATGTTGCTGTGCAAGCACTCCCGATTAGAGTACCTGTTTGTATTAGGCGCGACACGAGGGCCAATCGAATGCAAAATTAACAAAATCCAGTGAAAATAGAAAAGAAACGCCACCAAAAAACCAACTCACCAGTAGCGTACAAATGGAGCGAGCAGCGAGGTCGGGCGCGACATAATCCATAGTCTTTGATGAAGGGGTGATCAGATCACTTACACCATAACAAATTGCCCACAAATGAGCAAAATAATCCTTGATTAGAGGGCGATATTAGCGTTTTACGATGAGAAATACGGCGCTTGCCGCGTAGGCATGTTCACTCGCGATCTGCCATCTGACAAGTGGCCATTGACAGCAAATCAATCTACCTTCACTGGTTGACATAAGAAAAAATAAAACTTTATCCAACTACCTACGAAAACTGTCGCTAAAATGTTGCAACGCCAATAAAATATAACCTACTTATCTTAAAACTAATTATGAAATGAACGGTGCTTCAACAGTTGCCATAAACGGCTTTCAATTTACACTATCTGGACTTTACGGACCTCAGTGTAGATAGATGGATTATTTCCCAGTTTTAGAAGATTTTCGTCCTTGAATAGTCAATCCTTTCGTTTCCACCTACAAACTAAAACCAAATTACAATGTATCGCCTATCGACAGTCAGTCACGAATTAGAACGGATTTTACCACCTCGCCACTAAACTATAGCTAGTTTACTTATAGACCAATTATATCCCAGGGTCGCCGGACCTTAGTTTTTTTATTTATTATAAGATGGGTTAACTCTTGACCTCAATCTTAACCATCAAGGTCAAAGATGAGGTCGACGATGGAGCGAGTTAACCCAGAAAATGCCTATAAAGGCACTGGTACTCCCACGCACCGACGAAACACAGCAAGCTGTTTGGCGTCAGACTTCGGTAGGAGGGTGGTCGCGAACCAGACGGCCCTTTACAGAGCCTACCACACCGCATGAGACCATAGGACGACACCTCAGATTCAGAAAAAAAAATGAAAAGTGTCGTTGCCTGCGATGGATTACTAGGAGGCAGGTCTCATTTGTGTTTCCTTAGTCGCCTCTTACGACACCCTCGGAAAGAGATGAGGTGGTGTTATTCTTAACCGATCACCACACGGCAAAAGTTATTTCTTTAGTTATTTTCTCATTAACTCAAAGTATGGGAAAGTGTAGCGCTAATATGTACTATTAACATATGAATACCTGCTAGCCTGGGCTGACGGCGAACGTTCAGCAACCAGGTTCTGAAGGTACTTCCAAAAATTGTTCACTTGTTTTGAAGTCTGGGTGCTATAAAAAGCATTTTTATAGTTCCCTGAACATCATATACAAAAATCACGGCTCAGATTGTAGATATAATTGCATAATTTACTTGCGAACTGTAAAGCGTCTGGCAGAAATTACAGCTGACGGAGAGTGTCTGGCGGTGTTGATAATTATTTTTTGTATTTAATTAATTATGTTCTATAAGATATCAGCAGCCAGACTTCAAGACAAGTGAGTAATTTTTGGAAGTACCTTCAGAACCTGGGTAGTTGAAAATTGGCCGCTGGCCCAGGTTAGCTGGTATTCATACGTTACTAGTACGTACTAGCACTACTATTTCCCACACATTTGGTTAATGAGAAAATAAGTAAGGTCTGGCGGCCCTGGGATCTCCGTCTACTATAATCCCTTTCGGGGTAGGCAGAACGACATGAAGTTCGAAAACCACTTGACGCGACTAACAATACAGTATACTTTATTGCACAATTAAAAAAAAACAATGGTACAAGGCTTATAAATAGATAACATCATCAGTATAAAGTTACAATATAGGCGACCCGTTTTCTGAGTTATGTACATTAGTTGCACACTAACCAATGCTCTTACGGTGAGGGAAAACATCGTGAGGAAACCTACACATTCAAGAGACTGAATGAATGAATGAAATATTCTTTATTGCACACCGGTGACAGACAAAGTAAATGAACATGAATAATCAAGGAAGTATAATGTACAAAAAGGCGGCCTTATTGCTTAGGTAGCAATCTCTTCCAGGCAACCTTTAGGTTAGGATATTTTCCTAACCTAAAGGTTGTGGTGGCTAGAACTAAATTAAAAAATAATAATAATAAAAATACACGCTAAACAGTAACATAAAACTAAGTATAAATAAGAATACATATAAATAAATAAAAAGAACATACATACATATAATATATACATATCTATACATATAATACTGCTATATTATAAGGAGATGTTAAAAATCATTGGGAAGAGGACTGAATGTGTAACCATGATCCAATCCGGTCAGGTTCCCCTGTTAACAGGGTCACGGAGGTCAGATGGCAGTCGCTCCACTGTAATGACTTGACCTGCCAAATTCTGGATCATGGTCAAGCGTACCCCGAATGAGAAACGGGATTAAGCGCTAGGAAGAAGAAGGTAGGCGACCTTATCGCTTTAAGCGATTTCTTTCAGGTAACCTTTGGATATGAAAAAGGCGTAAAGCGAAACAAAGAGCGGGTGCAATATTTGAACTTAAACAATATATCCGTAACAAAAATACTAACATATAAATAAATTAAAGATAATAATAGTTTATACAGGTGATAAAAAACCTCTTAGCTATATTCAAAATCCTGAACCAGTATCACTTACAGAACACTTTTGTTTTTTTTATATATTTTTATTTTATTTTTATTTTTTCGGTGGATTTTTTTTTATAAGCGTAGACACCACTCGGGTGCACCCCCCGAGCGCTATCCGCACCCCTCGCGTGCCTGGTATAGGAGTAATGTGTACGTTTAGGCAAAAAATGAACTATTTCCATTGAAAAAAAATATATATAAAATTGTTTTCGTAAATGTGTTCTTTGAGCTTGTTCAGGTTCAGGATTTTGAATATAGCTAGGAGGTTTTTCATCACCTTGTATAATTACAGTATACATGTTTTGACAATATTTCATAGGGTTATTAGATGGAACGTAACCTATACAATGGTGATAGGTAGGTGGTCAGTCTTTGGCCCACAATACAGAAAAACCGTCGCATCCCACTTATTGGCTTCTACACTACGCTTGGGAAGAGCTGGCAACTGGCACATTCTAAGTTTTTCTTTCTTTTTTTTTTTCTTTTTATTATAAGATGGGTTGACTCTTGACCTCAATCTTGACCATAAAGGTCAAAGATGAGGTCGACGATGGAGCGAGTTAACCAAGAAAATGCCTGTAAAGGTACTGGTACTCCCACGCACCGACGGAACACACCAAGCTGTTTGACGTCGGACTTCGGTAGGAGGGTGGTGGCGAACCAGACGGCCCTTTACAGAGCCTATCGTATGAGACCATAGGACGACACCTCAGATTCAGAAAAAAATGAAGTGTCGTTGCCTGGGATGGATTACTAGGAGGCAGGTCTCATTTGTGTTTCCTTAGTCGCCTCTTACGACACCCACGGAAAGAGATGGGGTGGTGTTATCATTTCAAGCCCAGTCCAGCGTGGAAGTTAGTTTAACTGAACAGAAAATTTATGAAGACTCAAGGAATAGGGCGAAAATTCCTGATTTTTTAATAAATTATTAATCAGTGTCGCAATGATTATTGATTCCTAGGCACAGCGTTCCTTAAGCCGCACGATAAGTTGCTGTTTGTTTTATTTTTTAACCGACTTCAAAAAAAGGAGGTTCTCAGTTTTACCTGTATGTATGTATATATGTTTGTCGGCGATTATCTCGCGTTTGGCTGAACCGATTTTGATGTGGTTTTCAGAAAAGTATTTGTTACATTTAGTAGAAGGTTTTAGTATTTTAACCGACTTAAAAAAGGGGGGTTCTCAGTTTAAACTGTATGTATGTAAAATAAAAATCAAAAATTCGCTTAAACTTTTCAAAGCTAACACTTCGTTTCATTAACCGAAAATGCACAGGTTATAATTGGCACTAAAAATTGAAAAAAAAAAATTGAACCAACTTCAAAAAGCGAAAAATAAATACAATATCATTTGATGTGCTATGTAGTACCTACCGACTGAGCTGTTTGAAGTCAGTGCCAAGAAAATTAAGTTTGATAGGCCACCTTCGCACCGACTTCAAACAGTTTAAGGTAGGTACTACATAGCACATCAAATGATATTGTATTTATTTTTCGCTTTTTGAAGTTGGTACTATTTTTTTTTAAGTTTTTGTTTTGTTTTTGATTCGCAAAATCCTAATTAATAAGCGTTTCGCTCACGATACAGATAGATTAACCCTGATGTTAATCTATCTGTATATGTTTGGATACCTACTATAGATGTAAATATTACATATATTTGTATTAAGTATATATATTTATGCACCACCTACTACTTCTTATCTTACTTCTGTCCTACCCTAAGGTTGCCTGGAAGAAATTGCTACCTAGCAATAAGGCCGCCTTGTTGTACACTATGTTTTATGTTCTGCTGATTGTGCTGTATGTCCTTGTGTGCAAATAAAGTATATTGTATTGTATTGTAGACAGTGGTTCTTAACCGATGGTCCGCGGACCACTAGTGGTCCCTGGAAGCATCTGAAGTGGTCCGCGAAGCCATTCCAAAAAATATAAAACGTGACCAGTCGGCACAAGCACTAAGATACATGTCGGCTCTGACCTCCAGCAGATTTGGCTTTGGCTAGCACTGAACCAAGGATTCATAGGAGAAATACGATTTTCGTAAAAAAATAAAACACTGTTGAATATGAACAACAGTGCATTATTTTTTAACCGACTTCAAAAAAAGGAGGAGGTTCTCAATTCGGGTGTTTGTTTTTTTAATGTTTGTTACCTCAAAACTCCGTCATTTGTGGTGAACACGGGCCTTATTTCATTAAACTAGGTCCTGTTCAAACCGGCGCCGACGTCAAAAAAAAATTCCTCTCTATTTACCATATTCCGCTAAGAATTCTCCTATTTACTGTTTTACCCGTAACCACTACTTACTCGTGAACATAGCTTTAAAAAATTATTTCACCCTTTTTGAAGGCGGGTTAATTTTTTGTTAAAAATATTTTATGTCTCAAAACAGTTGGTGGTCCGTGGTAAAACAGATATTTTGTAAAATGGTCCCCCAATACTAAAAGATAAAGAACCACTGGTCTATATACTACAGGTATAGACAGACATCACCTATGCTAATATATCACCTGCATCCTCGCAAAGTGTTGCAATCCTAAGCTCACGACTCAAATGTGTACGAATCGAGGCCATATATTTCAACACAGACTATCCTTTAGTTGTGCAATATACATATAGGTATAATCCTTTCATCTATACATAATGCCGTGTGGTGATCGGTAGAGAATAATACCACCCTATTTCGTTCCGTGAGGCGACTAAGGAAACACAAATGAGACCTGACTCCTATTAAATCCACCACAGGCAACGACACCTCAATTTGTTCTGAATCTAAGGTGTCGTCCTATGGTCTCATGCGGTGTGGTAGGCTCTGTGAAGAGCTGTCTGGTTCGCGACCACCCTCCTACCGAAGTCCGACGCCAAACAGCTTGCTGTGTTCCGTCGGTGTGTGGGAGTACGAGTGCCTTAATAGGCATTTTCTGGGTTAACTCGCTCCATCGTCGACCTCATCTTTGACCTTTATGGTCAAGATTGAGGTCAAGAGTTAACTCATCTTGCAATAAAAAAACGCTTTATATTAAATTAGGTAGTAGTTTACTCTTTTCCGTCGGCTATGTACACACGCGCACCAAGGGCACAGCTGAAAACCACAGCGTTGGGGCCTCGGCTTCAACACATGCTGAGCTGTGTCCTATTTGACATCGCACTACACCACAATCCACTATTTATATTATACATTGTTTTGTCGGTTTCTGTATGTGTTCTTGTCCTGTGTTTTATATTTTATCTTATTTTCTTTGTGTTGTAGTGTCTTATGTCAAATAAATGTCTTGAATCTTGAATCTAGATCCTGACTTTTTGACAATGGAAGTACCTCTGGAGTGTGCTCTTTCGAACAAAAAAATAATTTTGAAAATCGGTCCACAAATGGCGGAGAAATCGGTGAATAAAAGATACTTACAGTCGAACATAATATCCTTTTTTGAAGTCGGTTAAAAAATCGAATTTATTTTTTCACCACAAAACCATCTGTTTAAAATTCAAGTAACAAGGTATGCAAAACCGCATTACTCAAGACACGTACAGTATTAGTCACGAAAAACTTTACAATGTGTACTTACTTTGCACTATTTCTGTTATTAACCCCTAACAAAAAAAGAACAGGTGTTATATTTGTGTATTTGTATTTATATATTTGTATTTGTATCTATACTAATATTACAAAGAGGAAAGATTTGATTGTTTGTTTGTTTGCATTGCATAGGCTCCGAAACTACTGGACCGATTTGAAAAATTCTTTCACCATTAGAAAGCTACATTATCCCCGATGGACATAGGCTATATAATTTTCTCGAATTCCCACGGGAACGTAGTTCCGGGCAGAATGCTTGTAAGTTATAACTCTAAAATTAAATATATTGTATCACCTCCGTCATTCTATTGTTTATAGCTTTTAAACGGCTGAATCAATATAGCTAAAGATCATTTCGATTACATCAGCTTTCAAACAAAAGAAACCGCATCGAAATTGGTCCATTATTTTAGTAGCTACGATGCCACAGACAGACATCGATAAATAGACATATACATTATACAGGGCTTTAGGTTGTATATGTGTATCTACAGGGCTTAAGGTATCTCTCTTTCAACCTCTCGGGTGCTTAATCAGTCCATGAAACTGAACCACTTTCCCAAGGAACATAGGTCAAAATACGAAAAAAAATTTTTGAGTTCCCACTTCATCAACGCATTTTGTATGGGAGATTAAATTTTTTTTACCTATGTTTCTTGGGGAAGTTGTTCAGTTTCATGGACTGATTAACCACCCGAGAGGTTTAAAGAGAGATACCTTAAGCCCTGTAGATACACATATACACACGTCAAACTTATAATACCCATCTTTTCTTGTCGGGTTTTTAAACTCTAGTCTCACCTCAACGGCTAGCTGAACTATTCCAGATGTCAATAGTAACCTCAATTTAAAGATTCAAGATTCAAATTTTTATTTGACATACACAGTACAACACAACAACAACAATGAAACAAATAAATAAACAACAGAAAAAAATAACAACATTTGTGATGTAGTGCGATGA
The DNA here is from genome assembly GCA_949987775.1 of Aproaerema taeniolella. Lineage (NCBI taxonomy): Eukaryota > Metazoa > Arthropoda > Insecta > Lepidoptera > Gelechiidae > Aproaerema > Aproaerema taeniolella. The sequence goes on from OX465266.1 coordinate 1,463,279, forward strand.
CAAACAGGACTCACCTCAGCATGTGTTGCAGCAGAAACCGTAACACTGGTTTTCAGTTGAGTGTATGTGTACTTACGTAGTACTTACGGAATAAAGAAAATATACATATACAGACAGGGCTTTATTTAAATCGCTTTTAACCTCTCAGGTGGTTCATCAGTCCATAAAACTGAACAACTTTCCCCCAATAATAGATACGAAAAAAAAAATTTGAGTTCCCATACAAACTTCATCAGCATATAGCGCATTTTGTATGGAAGTTCCCATTGGGAACTCAATTTTTTTTTTCCTATTTTGACCTATTTTTAGAGGAAAGTTGTTTAGTTTCATGGACTGATTAATCACCCGAGAGGTTAAAAGAGATTTACCTAAAGCCCTGTATATGTGTTGTGTTATGGATATACATATATAAAGAGAAATGGATACTTATACAAGGTGTTTCAAAAAAACCCAAAAAAAAAACAAAATTTAATTTTAAAAGTGAAAAAGTCACAACTCTAGTAATCAGTTGCACGGTTTGACATCTTTCAAAATGAAAGTTTCATATAATTAGTGTGACATACTTGTCATATTTGTAATAGAGCTGCGCAATAAGCTAAAATTTAATTAATTTTGAATTATCTTTTTTTTGGGTTTTTTTGAAACACCTTGTATAAGTGATAATATAAATTGTGTTTTCAAAATTTAATAAAAAGTTTGTGCAATTTGATTTGCAATTTGAAAAAAAAATGTTGGTTGCAAAGTTTTTTTTTTATACATTTAATTTTGCATCCACAGACTTGATGTCCGTACCCTTGTCTTGTTACATTTAATATTATTATTACCTATTTAACCTATTTATTTTATTGTAAAGTTTACTGTGCTAAATACTGTACCGATATTCCGATGGGTTTCAACGCGAAGCATACAAATGTTTTCAAACAAAGAAATTTGAATATTGACATGTCATATAATATACGTGTGTTTGTAAGAAAATACTAAGAAAGGTCAAGAAACTAATTATAATCATTGTAAGTATACGTTAAAAATGTAAGGTTCGTATTACAAAACGCGACTCACACCCCGATCTTTCCGCCGTGTGGTTATTAAGAATAACACCACCCCATCTCTTTCCGTGGGTGTCGTTAGAGTCGACTAAGGAAACTCAAATTAGACCTGACTCCTAGTAATCTTTTTTTATTATTATAAGATGGGTTAACTCTTGACCTCAATCTTGACCATAAGGTCAAAGATAAGGTCGACGATGGAGCGAGTTCACCCAGAAAATGCCTGTAAAGGCACTGGTACTCCCACGCACCGACGGAACACAGCAAGCTGTTTGGTATCGGACTTCGGTAGGAGGGTGGTCGCGAACCAGACGGCCCTTTACAGATCCTACCACACCGCATGAGACCATTAGGACGCCACCTCAGATTCAAATCAAACTGTCTCATAGGAGGAGGCAGGTCTCATTTGAGTTTCCTTAGACGCCTCTTACGACACCCTCGGAAAGAGATGGGGTGGTGTTATTCCAAATCATTTTTTACCCCTAATCAAAAAGGGGGTGTTAAGTATAAGTAGGAGGGGTGTATCTGCCTGTGTTCTTCGTCTTATCGTGTAGGTATAGTCAAGTGTGTGACGAACTTGGCTAACCCTGGTGTCAGAGTTTTTAACCGCACAATGGCCTCTGACTTGCTTTTAACGACTGTAGTCAATCGACAACAACCGGGACCGACAGCTTAACGTGCCCTCCGAAGCACGGAAACGCTCGTGATAAATTGCCACATTGGTCACCCATCAGGTTCCCTGCCTCTGTGTACGTTGCTTAACCTCACTGATCGGTTGAGATAGAGCGCCAGGGCTACGAGCGCATCTGCCTGTATAAAACAAAGGTCACAGACTCACTGACATAAACATCATGTAAACTCTTACGTAGGCGGCCATTTTGTTTATTTAACCGACTTGGAAGTAGGTAAAAAGGTGGCTGGTCTTGTACAGGTGTTAATATAATTGGAAACTCACGATTTGAGTTTATTTTTATATTTCGTATAGCTTTGTTTTATAGTTATTGTTAGATGCACGACGTAGTGTGGTTGGTTTAGATTGGCTATTTTATTTTTTGTGGAATTTGCGTGTCAACTCCTATAATGTACGCAATGTGAATTACAGTCACATTAATATTCTTTATTGCACAAACATAGTTATTAAATTAATTGGAAAAACCAAGTGTACAAAGGCGAGCTTATCTCTAAAAGAGATCTCTTCCAGCCAACCTAACTAGTGAGAAATAGTATATAAGTAGAAGGGGTAGAGAGATTTGCGCACAGAGTTAACAGAAGAAAAATAATAATAATAATTATACCCAATAAATACAACAATAATGAAATGATACTTATTACAATAAAATAAATACATAAATATAGAATACATACATTATATAATACATATATTATATGCTCATTAGAGTCTCGAAAGAAAGTGTTCTTTTAAATTTTTTTTAAAGTGTGAATTTCGGGCTTTCTTGAATAGGTACCGGCAGTCTGCTCCACATTTGTGTTGCTCGAACAGTAAATGAATTAAAAAGAAGTTGGTGTTGGCCGAAGGACATTGTAAAGAGTTTGTGAAACGGGAGCGACGGGGATGGTGACCAGGAGGCAGATGGTTGAATCGGGAACGGAGATAATCAGGAGCGGAAGGATTTTTGAGGATGTTATAAAGAAGAGAAAGGATGTGCACATCGCGGCATTGACTGCGAGGAAAAAGTAAAATATCTAAAAGGTAATTAATTTGTAATTTTTTTTCTAAAGTTCAGTTTGTTTATCTTATTCGGATCCAAAAATAAAGGTTAAGTCAAAAATTATGGAATAGGTCATCCATCTACTTCTTTTACTTTTGTGTCTTCATACATGTAAGATTTTTCTATCAATAGTGTTAAAAAATAGTTACTTATACAATAGGTATAACTTTACTTTAATGATCCTTGAAATTAATACTTTTCAAGCCTAGGGAGAATCGCTTTGAACTGACAGCTGTCAAAAAAATGTATAAAAAAACATGTTCCAACTTCCTATACAGCCACTCTATTACAGCGCAATGTAAAATTGAAAGAACAAAAGTTAAGTATTCATTAAAGAATACTTTTTTTAATGACTTAATAATAATTTAATTTTAGCTATATTTATAATACGGTACAAAATATTTACAATTTTTTTCAATGATGAAAATGAAAAATAATGGCTGAATAGCTGGCCAGCCACAGAAAAAAATATATAATAGGCGGGAAAGTGGCATTCTGATCTTTATTTGTTTTTTCGAGTTGTAGAGTTTTGTAAGTTTCGCATAGCAGCAATGAGTTCAGCTTATTCATGTTTTTATTTTTACTTTCTTTGTATTCGTAATGAAAAGCACAGCGTTTACCTCGGGTGAAAGACTTATTTAATCCCTCGTACTATTAGCTCCCTCGCTACGCTCGGTCGCCAAACCCCGTCTCGGGACTTAAATAAGTTGCTTTCACCCCTAAAGTAACAATGTACTATTGCTACTTAGAACTGAATATGGGAAGTAATTTATTTTTACTTAGCTTCTTTCTTCGATGTAAAATTTATGCTCGGTTGAGAATCATATTTATTACAATATACAGTACTCTTTGTCACACACGAAAAAACATAATAATAAAAACAAAAACACTTTTATCTTATAGTGTAAAATGCGACGGCCTTACTGCTATAGAGCGAGTGGGTACTTTTCAAATAAGTTACACGGAATAATAAAAAATACGAAAAATTGTTGAGGCTACAAATCTTCAAAATAAATCTTACAACAGCCAATTCACGCCACTTACACTGCACTTCTAGCAAACAATAACCACTAATTGCCGCGTTTTGACCGACATGGAAAGAGTGAGAGGGGTTATAACTTACATAACATTGTATAACTATGTCTAACACTTCTGGGCTTACTATTATTTGTTGGTCAGTACCTAGATCATCTGGTACTGTAGACGCTGTGATTTTTCAAGATAATTTAGGCTTTAAATCTCTAACTGGGTGAAAAATATAGTTTAGTAAATACCTTAATAGTGTATTTCGAATAGAGACTTAAATAAATAAATAAAATAAATAAACGCTTCACACTCAAAGGCCCACATTAAGGTTTTCCCTTGTGTCGTGGGTCCCTTGGAACACACAAAGACAGACACAAACACCCATGACCCGAGAACAAACATCTGCTTTTTACACAAATATTTGCCCCGACTGGGAATTGATCCCAGGATCCGCCGATCAAGAGGCAGCGTCACTACCACTTGACCAAACCGGCCGTCCGGCCACTTGACCAAATAGGTAACTAAATGTATTTTTTAATTCGCCTGTATACGTCCTCATCGAGGGGTACGCGCCCCTCTTCTAAACATTAATTAAGCCATAATCCACAAAGCTGAAACAATGCGGGTTGATGGAGCACGCGCCTTTGTAAAACAAATTTTCTTAGAGGTGCGGGTTTCATTATGATATTTTCCTTTACTGCTAAGCAAGTAATAATTTATATAAAATCCATACATCTATTCAAAAAGACGAATTTAGTAGTACAGTAGGGTCGAGTCGGGAACAGTGGCGCAGTCGGGTACACTGACTCGCGCCAGAATTTCCTATGTAGAGCAACAATATATATTTGTCTCTTTCATTCATCGGTAGCGCACGATATTCAAACACCGATGAATGAGTATGGTAGAGTTCCCAACCCGTAGCCTTCCCATTACAAATTTGGCTGATTAGAAACTGGGCTATCATCTATCTGCTATCTGCTATCATCTATATATAATTAAAGGCGTTTTTCCGTCTGGCTGAATGATAGATCAACGCACAGCTTAAGCCGCTGGCCGAAGGGACGTGAAATTTGGAGGACGTATTATTTATTTACGTAGGCATCCGATAAGAAAGAATTTTTCGAAATTCCGACGGGAAACCGAGGAAATTTACAAAAAAGAAATTCGTATATAATATTCTCGTCGATATCGACCAACTGTCAAATAGAACACATGTCAAATAGAAGAGGTATATCTGTGGTGTCTATAGTAATATATCTGTGTAATATTCCGACAAAGATGAACGAATATTGGACAATTGACATACTTTTAAAAATGTACATTTACAGCGTGAGAAAACAACACGTATTTTTTTAAAAATTATTAATAAAATTTGAAATCTGTAATTATTTTATTTTTAAGTTTCCGGTATTTAGCTGTTAACTGACCGCAGGAGTGACCTAGGTCAGAGGCCGTATGAAGCGCTCTTACTTAGCCTAGTAGCGTTCGCTGATCTGAGCCTGATGGGTGACCAAAGTATCAAGTGCGTTTCTGTTCTTCAGAAGGCACATTAGGTCGGTTTCGGCTGTTGTCGATTGATCACAGTCGTTAAATCAAGTCAGGAATCATTTGGCAATTAGAAAACTCTGTCACCAGGGTTAGTCACGTTCGCCACACACTTGACTATACCTACACGATAAGAAGGAGTGAGCCACAAACAAATCTCTTGCAGTATTGTTTACAGTACTAAGACATGCTTCTAAGTGAATTCATCTGTGAAGATGACAAAATGTGCTTTGCAACCATGTCGCAATAATTGCAAGACTTTGTTTGACTGTAACTAACAAAATGTTTGTACAGAATATTACTTAAACCTATCTACTTCGGATTACATACAGTACAATCGTTTCCTTACTAATAATAGGTCTTTACATATGAAATTGCCGATTTTTTCTCAAGCTTTATTTTATTCATAATTTATTTGATTGGACAGCTATTACTCAAATTGTTTTTATTTAAAACCTTGGCAATATAGCGGAGATATTGAGTCAAATTAATACATATTTACTTTAGATTTATTTGCTGAAAAAGAAGCTCAAATATAGCTCGTTTCAGCCGTTGCCCGTTTCATTGCTTATTTTTGCTGTACTGTTGTTACAGTTACAACATTCAATAAAGTAAGTATGATGAAAATTAACTTAATATTGTCTAAACCTTCCCACAAAATTTAGCTAAATTTGGATTTCGCATTCCCGAGAAAAATCAAAAAACGTTAGTATGGAAAATTCAGTTTTCCAAAAATATTGTATGAAAAACGGCAATTGCATAGGTAAAGACCTAATATTATAAACGCGAAAATTTGTATGGATGTATGTAAGGGCAAAACTTGGTTGACGGTGATAGTTGAACTTTATTTTTCGATCAGATATACAGGGCTTTAGGTATCTCTCTTTCAACCTCTCGGGTGGTTAATCAGTCCATGAAACTGATCAACTTGTCCAAGGAACATAGGTCAAAATACGAAAAAAAAATTTGATCTCCCATACAAAATGCGCTATATGCTGATAAGTTTGTATGGGAACTCAAAATTTTTTTTTCGTATTTTGACCTATGTTCCTTGGGGAAGTTGTTCAGTTTCGTGGACTGATTAACCACCCGAGAGGTTGAAAGAGACTTACCTAAAGCCCTGTAAAGATACACAGATGAAACTTAAAATTGACCCATGTTTTTTGTCTTAGGTTAAAAATTAACACATTACCTTAAAAAAATACAATCTGTCTGTTGCAACGTCCCATAACGGTAGCTATGTTCTTTACTCCTGTTTTGGTGTTATTATAATTGCTTTTAAAATGTCACCGAAATGTCACTTGCCTTGTAATGTAGAGTTAGGAACTGCTAGATTTGATTAGAATATATTAGCTAACAAAAAAAACATTTTAATAGAAATAAAATAGAATTATTTATAATTCTAATACGATAAAAAATATGGAAGGATCCCATATTTTTTTAAATCGTTAAAACTAATTTTAATATGAAGTTTAATAAAAGTAAATTTATTAAATCGTGATAAAATGCAATTTTTGAGTTGTTAAAACTGTATTTAGCATGCGTAATAGTAGATTACCCAACAAGTGAAAAAAAGGTGAATTCTTTTCGAGGCATTGAGTTGTATCCTGAGCGGATCGAGGGATACAAGAGCCAAAAAGATTTTTTTTTCACGTGTTAGGTACTCTACTTTTTACCATTGACTACGAGAAAAAGAAAATAATTACTCTGTGACAGTAAATTATCAACAATAGCTGCTGCTTTAACGCGAAATGACTCTGGAACGAGAGGTTCACTTTCATCACTGGATTTCGAACTCATTTTATGATTTTGAGACAAAAACTTTTGACAGAAAATTTTAATTGCATGAAAATTGCACAGAAAATTGGCTGAATTCCTTATTCTAAATTTAAAATTTTTAACCGAGCCATATTCCATACAGCCAGTTATTACATACAGCCAAGTTTTAGTACGTTTTTATAGCGAGAATATGCAACCTCCTTGCACATTTTCTTTTGTTTTCTTACTAAAATCCGTATATTCGCGCATGTTCCAAATTCAAAATGTTTTATTCACTCAGTGAAATAAACAGCGTTTATTCACTGTTTTTGAGGAATAACGGACCCTTTTTCGAGGAGCAATGGTAAAAAATCATAAACTTCATCCTTATTTCGTAATGGAGTGAGTTAAAGATGCCGATTACCATTTTGTGAGTTCTGTACATTATTAGCACCAATGCTCTTACGGTGAGGGAAAACATTGTGAGGAAACCTGCACATTCATGAGACTGAACGTGTAACGATGATCTTATCTCTAATTTCCTTGTTAGTAGGTTACGGAGGTAAGATAGCAGTCGACCCACTGATCTACCCTAATATAACTCGAATAAAAAGAAATGATTTGTGTTTTTCTAAGTTTGTAACGAAAAAACTTAAAAACTACTGGACCGATTTCAAAAGTTCTTTCACCATTGTAATGCTACATTTTCGATGAGTAGTATAGGCTACATAATTTTCCCGAATCCCCAAGAGAACGAAGTCCCAAGCGGAAAGCAAGGAATAAATAAAAAATCTGTTCACTGGGTAGTTCCACTTTGATTAATTGTTAAGTAACAACAAACTATTTTTGGTCATATTTTTTAGTTCGTTATTAAATCCTACTAATCCAGTAATATCATATCGCTTCTTCCTACTAATGTGAAAGTTTGTGAGTTAGAATGGAAGTTTGTTATTTCTTCACGCAAAAACCACTGAACGGATTTTTACAAAAATTTCAGTAGTATAGCGTCATGTAGAAATATCTATACATATACGCTACCTACTGATTTTCCCAAATCGCCACGGGAACGAAGTCAATTATAAATAAAAGTGGAAATATAGTACACTGAATATTTTATTACTATCCAAAGAAATAAATCTCACCTGCCAGTTCTAGAAATTCTTATCTCTACATTTACCAGTCGACCTTCGATACCCAGATTGGTCAGTCCATTTCACAAGGTTGTCGACAAACAGACAACCGGACTTTACTATTAGCTATACCGGGCTCACTATTTAACTTCACTATTTGACTTAAAGGTAGTGTGGAAAAACTGTAAAAAAAAACATTTTTTTTTCATTGTCCGTGACCTATATCTCGGCTGTTATCGATTGACTACAGTCGTTAAAACCAAGTCAGAGGCTATTTGGCGGTTTGAAAACTCTGACACCAGGGTTAGACAAGTTCGCCACACACTTGACTATACCTACACTTCATTTTATTTTATTAAAAGATGGGTTAACTCTTTACCTCAATCTTGACCATAAGGTCAAAGATGAGGTAGACTATGGAGCCAGTTAACCCAGAAAATGCCTATAAAGGCACTGGTACTCCCACGCACCGACGGAATACAGCAAGCTGTTTGGCGTCGGATGTCGGTAGGAGGGTGGTCGTGAACCAGACGGCCCTTTACAGAGCCTACCACACCGCAGGAGACCATAGGACAACACCTCAGATTCAGAAAAAAATATGAAGTGTCGTTGCCTGGAATGGATGAAGTGTCGTGCCTGGAATGGACACCCACGGAAAGAGATGGGGTGGTGTTATTCTCAACCGATCACCACATGGTATTAAACTATAAGAAGAAGGTCGGGAATCGAACCCGCAATCGTCAGATCAGTGGAAAAGGTCACCACCGACTGATCTAACAGGTCATTAATGCTCTAATGTCCTACAAAATGAACTATTATTATGAAACGATGATTAATTACATCCATTTATTTTTACTGGCATATTCGGATCATTTTAAAATAATTATTATTATCATTAACAGTTGTTATTATTGGGTAAGATAATAAAATAATAATTAGAATTCATGTTTTATTAAATTGAGCTATTATTTTTATAATTTTAGATGCTGTAGTCATAGAAAAGAGAATGTAAGGTAGTAGTAACTCATCATTGATTCCCAAAGTGGTCCAGGTGGACCCCCAGGGGTTCACGGGAGACTCGAAGGGGGTCTACGTTGGTGTGACAAAAAAATGGGGGTTCACAATTCGTATAAGCGGGGGACCACAAAAATTTATCTGTTTTCGATAGTGAAAAACTAAAATGTGTGCTGTGAGTAAGATGTCAAAAATGTAAAGTTGGATGGAATAACTTTTTTGATTGGCCACCTTTACTTTTTTGACATCCACTAACAGCACAATCAATTGATTAATAAACCAATCAACTCTCGTTTTTTTTCGAAAACTATTAATTCGTGGTTGAAACTCAGCCGCAACGCAAATTTTCTTAATCAGATCTAATCTTCACATTTTTTGTCGAGAGTTTTGGGAATATGGTAGAAATTTCCACCGAAACCAGCAAAATTTTGAAAGTGGTCCATGAGAAAAAAAGTTTGGGAACCTCTGGTCTACATCTACAGTAATCTACATTAACATTATAAAGAGGAAAGATTTGTATTTTTGTATGTAACGAATAAACTTAAAAACTACTGGACCAATTTCAAAAAATTTTCCACCATTACAATGCTACATTATCCCTAAGACACATAAGCTACATAATTTTCCTGAATTCTCACGGAAACGAAGTCCTGAGCGGGATAGTAGTAATATTATAAAGAGGAAAGATTTGTTTTTTTGTATGTAACGAATAAACTTAAGACTACTGTACACTGGTTCGATTTCAAAAATTCTTTCACCATTAGGATGCTACATTATACCTGAGTGACATAGGCTACATAAATTTACGGGACGGAAAGCTAGTTTATTATAAAACAAAGTCCGCCGCTGACGCGTCTGTCTATCTGTCTGTCTGTTTGAATGCGATAAACTCAAAAATTACATTTCCACCAATAGACAAAGTGGTTCAAGAGGAAATTTATGTGTATAATTCATTCCCGAAATTCACACATGAACAAAATCCCGGGCAGGCTGCCCAGCTAGTTTTTATATAAAAAAAAAATTCTGCGTTTTTGGTAATGAATGTTAGGGCGAATGAAAATATAATTTTAAGTGGTTTTAAAATGTCAATGGTTTTGTTAATGTTTATGCAATTTAAGACACAACAAAATGTCAATTATAAACATGTTGTGTGTAATTAATTTAAAATAAGGTAGTAAAAGTTAAAATTGCTTGACTTTGTTGTTATACTTCTTCTTACCAGTCCCCACCAAGGGGCACGGGCCTCCCTTCGAAACACGAAGGGGATTCAGGCCATAGTCCACCACGCTGGCCTAATGCGAGTTGGAGGACCGCTCATCTTTCGAAAACGAATTTTTCTTAAACGGACGAGTTTCTACACGATGTTTTCCTTCACCGTTACGTAAGTGATAATAAGAAATCTGTACATAAATTCGAAATGACAAGTTTAGTAGTACAGGCCCGCACCAGGATTTGAACCCGCGACCTTCGGATTACAAGTCTGGCTCATTACCAACTGGGCTATCACCGCTAATACGTATAAGTGTTGTTTCACTTATTACTTTTTAATTAATATTCATGTATTTTTTTTATATTGGACGAAAACATTATTCTCTGACATTTTTTATAATCATATAATTGAATGAGAATAATGTTTTCGTCTAATCTAGTTTAAGGATGTGAATCAGCCTAAACTGATCAACTTTACCCAAAGAAGCAGGTCAAAGTATGAAAAAGTATTTTATGCCGTGTGGTGATCGGTTGAGAATCTCTTTACGTGAGTGTCGTAAGAGGCGACTAAGGAAACACAAATAAGACCTGCCTCCTAGTAAACACTTAATTTTTTTCTGGTGCCGTCCTATGGTCTCATGCGGTGTGGTAGGCTCTGTAAAGGGCCGTCTGGTTCGCGACCACCCTCCTACCGACGTCCGACACCAAACAGCTTGCTGTGTTCCGTCGGTGCGTGGGAGTACCAGTGCCTTTATAGGCATTTTCTGGGTTAACTCGCTCCATCGTCGACCTCATCTTTGACCTTACGGTCAAGATTGAGGTAAAGAGTTAACCCATCTTATAATAAAATAAAATAAAAGTGTAGGTATAGTCAAGTGTGTGGCGAACTTGGCTAACCCTGGTGTCAGAGTTTTCAAACCGCCAAATATTAATACACCTACGGGTTTTTTGGGGAAAGGGAAAGTTGTTGAGTTTTATTTTAGGGAGAATCATCCCCCATAATTTTTTTTTTACTTATTTAAGGTCATCTCTTGATCTAGTGACAGAAACATTTTATTCGAGAAAGCATATTTTTTTTAAGCATTATGATATCATATTAAAGGCATTTGTTAATTAATTAAGGAATTAAATAAATAAATAAACGCTACACACTCAAAAGCCCACACTAAGGTTTTCCCTTGTGTCGTGGGTCCCTTGGAACACACATAAAGACAAACACAAACACCCATGACCCGAGAACAAACATCTGCTTTTTACACAAATGTTTGCCCCGACTGGAGATCGAACCCAGGATCCGAAGATCAAGAGGCAGCGTCACTACCACTCGACCAAACCGGCCGTCGAATTTAGCATCCAGCTTTTGTAAACATATTACAGTTTTCTACTATGTCACAACTAAGTATCTTACATAACATATTTTTTCAAATATATTAAAATAAATAACAAATAAATTAACACCCTTTCCTTTAAGATAGCCGACGACGGCCATGTTGATTTAGATTAAAAAGAAACGCTAATTCGTCATTCGTCACTTTACGTTTATAGTATTTTAATGATGAAAAGCGTGTAAGAATTATTCATTTTGATATTTATGTGTTTTATGTCAAAGAAAATTATGTAATACGATTCTTTGTAGTACCGATTGTGAGTTGTGTCACGTATTTTCAACCGACTTCAAAAAAGGAGGAGGTTCTCAATTCGACTGTATTTTTTTTGTATATTTGTTACGCGATTACTCCGGCAATTATAAACCGATTTGAATAATTCTTTATTTGTTCGAAAGAGTATACTCCTGAAGAGGTCCCATATAAATTTTATCAAAAATGATTTAGCAAAAAACAACAAAAACAAAAAATACTACAAACTAGAACATCATCTAAATAAATGAATGACATTTCTGCTTGTAGTTATCTGCTAATAAGCATTGTAGTCCACAAAAAATACTAGATATCTACTTTGTGCGAACTGTTAGGATTGAAGTCGGTGACTCATACGTTTTTAACGTGGAAAATTATTCAGTACTAGTTAACGTAAAGATTGAAGGAACGAAAAGATAAAAAAAGATAGGCAGTAGCTTTTAAATGTGATAAATGTAAATAGAGCAATATCATAAACCAACTCATAAAGACGTGATTGAGATGGTTTTTAATTTTATTTGATCAAAATCGGTTCAGTAGTGGCTTCTACGCTGGACTGGGAGTGAAAGAAAAACTAAGAATATACCAGCTGCCAACTTTTTCCAGGCATACTGTAAAAGTCAGTTGTAGGGACGCGAGGGTTTTGCTGTATTGTGAGCGAATGGCTGACCACCTCTCACCACTACACATTTTGTTTCATATGTTAACTAGCTGATGCCCGCAACTTCGTTGCGATTGAAAACAGATTGAAAACATCTATCTCACGTGATTTAGATTTTTACATACAAAAGTTTTTTCCCGCTAACACCCGTTCCCGTGGGAATTTTGCAATATCCTGTTGCAACTAAGCTTTAAGTTTACTAAGGTACCTGCATGCCAAATTTCAAGCGTCTAACTTAAGCGGTTTAGATTTTTCATACAAAAGGATTTTCCCGCTTACTCCCGTTCCCGTGGGAATTTCGGGAATTCCTTTCTTAGTGCACCTCTACGGTACCTAAGCTACGTGCCTTCCAAATTACAAGTGCCTACGTTTAGCCGGTTAGGCTGTGCGTTGATATGTCAGTCAGTCAGTCAGTCAGTCAGTTTCTCCTTTTAAATATTTAGAAGATAACCCTCTGAATTTATGTCAAACGTGGCATCAAGTGGTTTTAAAACCTCAGATGCTCTGCCTACCCCGTACGGGATTACAGGCGTGAGCGAATGTAATGTAGTTTAAAAGTTTTTTTTTACCAGCCCATATACCTACGTCCCCACCACCGAGGGGAACTGGCCTCCCTTCGAAACATGAAAGGGATTTTCTTGGACGGGCGGGTTTCATCACGATGTTTTCCTTCACCGTTGAGCAAGTGATAATTATAAATCCGTACATAAATCCGAAAAGACGAATTTAGTGGTACAGGCCCGCACCAGGTACCAACTGGCTATCACCGCTAGTTTAAAAGCTATGAACCCTTAGGTATATGTTTTTAATTTTACAGTTATAAATGTTTATTTTCCATCACAAGTTGATTTTACAAATAATGTCTCAGGAATTCCCTATTAAGCATGAGGTATGTCTGTGCCAGGAGGTTCCACTCTTCTGTTATTATTATTGTTCTTAAAAATCTACCGAGGCATCCAATACCTTCACGCGACATTACGAATATAACAAAAAACAAATAAGTAGGTAAATATGTTGTAAGTATGTTGTTATAATTTTTTTTTTTACCAGCCCATATATATACGTCCCCACTGAGGGGCACGGGCCTCCCTTCGAAACACGAAGCGGTTTAGGCCATAGTCCACCACGCTGGCCCAATGCGGGTTGGTGGACCACTCGTCTTCCGAAAATTTTCTTGGAATAGCGGGTTTTATCACGATGTTTTCCTTTACCGTTGAGCTACTGATAAGTAGAAATCTGTAAATAAATCCGAAAAGACGAATTTAGTGGTACAAGCCTGCACCAGGATTTGAACCCACGACCTTCGGATTACAAGTCTGGCTCATTACCAACTGGGCTATCACCGCTATGTTGTAACATGTTGTAATTAAAATCGTTAATAAGTTTCGCCCTTGTCATAATCTACTTTGCAACAACTTATACGAGTCTGTAGTTCTCCGTACGAGACACAGATGGCGCTAACCGCCACGCACGACGTAATGTGCTTAGTAACGGAATGAGAAATGTCACCGCTTGACTTGAAGGCACGGCTCAGTTGGTTCGAGCACCAGGAGATCTGATCCTGGGGTCGTGGGTTCAAGTCCCATAAAAATTATTGATTCTTTATGAAAATTGCCTCGAAAATCTTAATCTATTTAAATTAGGTAGTCAGCGAAAACTAAGCACAAAAATTAGCTCACAAAATTGAACAACTTTCCCCTCGCCCCATACAATTTGTGCATAAATCCGAAAAGACGAATTACCAACTGGGCTATTATCGCTTTTTTGGGCTATCACCGCTTTTCATCCATTGTAAATAAATGAAAATGTCTCGGGCGTCCTTTATACCACCTTTAAGATATTAAAGACATAAAAAGAAATGAAGTAAAGCAGATATTTATTTATTTATTTATTTATTTATTTATTTATTTTTTTATATATATATATATATATATATATATTTTGATATATAACAGGCTAGAAAAAAACCCATCAAATTATCACCTAATTTAACGTGTAACACGGTATATTAACTATAAATTACCATATTACAATCACTTAGAAAGTTGATACTGTATTAATATACTTTTAATATTAAACTGTCCGTCGAGGTCGTCTTACGTCACTCTTTGGTCGTTTAATGCATTTTTGTACCTAAGAGTAGGTTGGGAACAGACAGGACAATTGTAGTGTAATCAGTATGCTATTTTTGTATTCAATTTATTAGATTTAATAATAAATTGTAAAGTTAATCTTAATATAAAAGACATCTACTTATACTAATATTATAAAGAGGAAAGATTTGATTGTTTGCATTGAATAGGCTCCGAAACTTCTGGACCGATTTGAAAATTCTTTCACCATTAGAAAGCTAAATTATCCCCGATGGACATAGGGTACATAATTTTCCCGAATTCCGGGCGGAATGCTAGTTATAAAAATTACTCCAGCGTGGGGCGTGTGGTGGAAGGGATAGAATAGTTTTGTTGAATTATTAGTCAAGAGAGCCAGTCAGTGTGTTTGTAACTATTGTACAGTGAAGTTAATAAATCCTACCTCTGAAAGTGTTATTATTATTATTATTAATATTAATTGATACACTAGCAGCTCCAAGAGCTGATGCGTGTATATCACTGCACTCGTGTTCTTTCATTTTTTAAAATGTTTATCGAGTCTATTTTTAAAACAGTTCACAGTTGGGGCACTTATTACGATTTCCGGGAGAGAGTTCCACAAGTTCATCACTCGAAATGGCAAGAAGTGTGTTCTAGGGTTGCTAGCACATGGAGGTTTCGTTAACTTTAGGGAATGGCCTCTTAGATGTGTGTTCTGGTTCATCATGTACAAATCCTTCATGTTCCTGACATTGTAGTGGTCACTGAGTATTTTATATGTTTCTATGAGGTCTCCTATTTTTCGTCTCTGCTCCAGTGTTGTCAAGTTGAGCTCTAAGAGGCGTTCTTCGTAGGACTTCTTTTTGAGGGACGCTACCATTTTTGTAGCTCTCCTCTGGACTTTTCCTGTTCCTGAGTTTTATTGGTCGTGTACGTTAGCACGAAAAGCTAACAGTAGAGAGTAATGATTTAGAGCATTGTATATGCCTTTGATAAATTGTAAAAGTCCTTGTGTTAAGGTTAGTTTAATACTTAACTCTAAAATTCTAAATTTTGTTTAACCTTTAACATTTAGGGCCTCATCAGAAAAAAAAAAATTAAAACTTAAAGAATGTTTAGAAATTGCTGTATGGACATAGATTCCTTTGACTATTCCGAAAGGGAATGACATAAGTCTCTTTTAAATTCTGTCTAAGCGGTGTTTTGATGTTTTGTGGTACAGCAGTTATTGCTTATAATTATAAATCTTAAAGGGCTGAACCAATTTTGATCAAATATTGTCAAGAAGCATCACGACCACATCAGCTTTCAAACAAAAAAAACTACATCGAAATCGGTCCATTTGTTTAGGAGCTACGATGCCACAGACAGACACACAGATACAAGGTGACCTAAATACCCAATTGGTAAAACATTTATTATTTAAATGTAAGTAAAATAGTGTAAAAAAGACACACACTGAGTCTCGAGTCAAGTCCCTAGTTTAGGTGCCTTCTGCGCTTTTCGTTCTGCGCTCATCTTTGCAGGTTGTCGGTTCTGCGCTCATCTTTGCAGGGCTTTACTCTATGACAGAGGTCACATTACGTCACAGATCAGTTACTGTGAACACAGATACGACAGCTCGTCGAAAGTGACAATTTCGTCTTTGGTCACGATTTTCATTGTTGTCTCGCGATGATCGATTATAACATCGATTTTATTACTCTATCGAGTAGACAGAACATTCGACATGGTGTTTGTGTTTACTTTGGAATCAGGGTTTAGGTTCGTTTTTATTTGTGAAATGAAATGAATTATTTATTTGCATTGAACAGGTACAATAAGGTCTTATTCTTACACTAGCTTTTTCCCGCGGCTTCGCTCGCGCAAAGAATTTTTTTAGTCACCCAATTAGACCCCTTAGGGAATTATTTTCGAAAAATCGCGAAACACGTGTTCGTTTATTTGCTTCAAGGTATATCTTGACGAAGTCTCAAGTTAAAATGTCCAAAAAAATGTTTTCTCAGTTAAAATGTCCAAAAACAATTTCAAAAAATTATTTCTTAGTGCTTGCCATGTCATAAAAGACACCTTTTTGCCAAATTTCAGCTTTCTAGGTCTAAGGGTTTGAGCTGGACGTTGATGACCTCCAATCTGTATGTCTATCCGTCTTTCACGCCTAAACTACTGAACCGATTTCGATGAAATTTGGCACAGAGATAGATTATAGCCTGGGAAAAGACGTAGGCTACATTTTATCCCACAGTTGGGCACGATATAACCTGTAGTCCACGCGGGCCGAGCCGCGGGCGGAAAACCCAAAAGACTAGTCTATAAAAGAAAAATATATTTAAATAAACGCTATACACTCAAAGGCCCACACTAAGGTTTTCCCTTGTGTCGTGGGTCCCTTGGAAAACACATAAAGACAAACACAAACGCCCATGACCCGAGAACAAACATCTGCTTTTTACACAAAGGTTTGCCCCGACTGGGGATCGAACCCAGGACCGCCGATCAAGAGGCAGCGTCACTACCACTCGACCAAACCGGCCGTCAATATATATGTAATATATTTTGGTTTTCCTTTCATTAAATTTACCAAGTTTTTAGAGAGATTTCATCCTTATAATTAACCCTAACGATCGATGCAATAAAATTACAAGGTGTAATTCTTACAGATTTTAGTAGGTTCTATTCACGGGTGTGGCAAGTAAATTTTCGAAAATCTTTAAATGCAGTTTTCTTTCTTTTCAAAAATAAAGGAATGTTTTCTTTGAGTACAATTTTCTATCTACAGTATTAAGAGTACTTTCCCTTCAGGTGGCATTAAAAAATTCCATTCTGTTTATACCGTCAAGGCTAGCTACGAGTAGGTAACAAGAAAAAATGTTTAAAACTTTAATCGCTACTAAAAATTCTCGTGTTTTTTTTCAGTAGTTTTCTTAATGGTGAATTTTTGTAGGCATGTTTGTATAAATAAAGTAATGTATGAGTATTTGGATATCATGTTTTTGTTAATACACACTCAAACGCCTAAAGTTAAATAAATTAACTTTTTAGGTGAATGTCGATAGACTTGGTAGAACACTCGCTTTAGGTATCTCTCTTTCAACCTCTCGGGTGGTTAATCAGTCCATGAAACTGAACAACTTCCCCAAGGGACAGGTCAAAATACGAAAAAAAAAAATTTAATCTCCCATACAAAATGCGCTAGATAGTAGGTATATGCTAATGAAGTTTGTATGGGAACTCAAAATTTTGATCTCCCATACAAAATGCGCTGTATGCTGATGAAGTTTGTACGGGAACTCAAATTTTTGTTTTCGTATTTTGATCTATGTCCCTTGGGGAAGTTGTTCAGTTTCATGGACTGATTAACCACCCGAGAGGTTGAAAGAGAGATACCTAAAGCCCTGTATATGGGTTTGTATCTTTGTGGCACTATTTAGACCAAACGCGTTTGCCGATTTTGTTAAATGATACGTCGTTGGATTCGTCATGACGGCGCAAATGTCATAAAAAGTATGAAAATTTGTACAAATCAAAATTGCCGATTTTTGACGCCATAATGTGAAAAAAAATATGAAAATCGACAAACTGTCTCAAGTGAAGTATCGTTGAATAGGTATTTGAAAATCATCTAAGTTTCTCATATCGTTTTTCAATCAGAATTACCGTTTAGGATCTTTAACGGTTTAAAGTTGGTTAGTAACGATTTTCACTTTTAATGCGGAAATTTTCAAATTTTTATGCAACTGAGATACATGTATACAACTAATGAGAAAATCAATAAAATAAAATAAGAAATAAACATTAAAAAACACATCAAAAATCTGGCGTCCTAAAACTGGATTTACTTTTTTTTTCTTTTCAGTTTTAACTACGCAATCGGGTTTTTTATTATTTAAATTAATTTATTACATAAACAAGTCGAGCAGTCGATTCAGAGGCACTGTCACTACCACTAAACCAACAAAAATTAACCGATGCTCTTACGGTGAGGGAATACATAGTGAGGAAAACTGCACCTTCACGAGACTGAATGTGGTACCATGATCCAATCCGGTCAGGTTTCCTTGTATTTTTTTTTATTTTTATTTTTTATTATAAGATGGGTTAACTCTTGAGTTCGACGATGGAGCGAGTTAACCCAGAAAATGCCTATAAAGGAACTGGTACTCCCACGCACCATCGGAACACAGCAAGCTGTTTGGCGTCGGACTTCAGTAGGAGGGTGGTCGCGAACCAAACGGCCCTTTACAGAGCCTACCACACCGCATGAGACCATAGGACGACACCTCAGATTCAGACAAAAATGAAGTGTCGTTGCCTGGGATAGATTACTAGTAGGCAGGTCTCATAAAAGGTCATGGAGGTGAGATGGAAGCCGCTCCACTGTAATTGCCTACTTGACCTGCCAAATCCTGGATCATGGTCAACCGTACTCTGAATTGGTAACGGGACCAAGCGCTAGGGAGAAGTCAGAAATTATATGAGTCAGTTAAATATACTATCTAAGTGGTGTTTTGATGTTATGTGGCAAACGAGTTATTGCTTATATTTCAAAACGGCTGAACCAATTTTTATCAAATACTAGCATTCATTACCAACTGGGCTAGCGGTGATAGCCCAGTTGGTAATGAGCCAGACTTGTAATGCAGAGGTCGCGGGTTCAAATCCTGGTGCGGGCTTGTACCACTAAATTCATCTTTTCGGATTTATGTACGGATTTCTAAATATCATTTGCTCAACAGTGAAGGAAAACATCGTGATGAAACCCGCCCGTCCAAGAAAATTCGTTTTCGAAAGACGAGCGGTCCACCAACCCGCATTGGGCCAGCGTGGTGGACTATGGCCTAATCCCCTTCGTGTTTCGAAGGGAGGCCCGTGCCCCTTGGTGGGGACGTATATGGGCTGGTAGAGTAGAGAACTAGCATTCCGCCCGGGACTTCGTCCATCGGGGATAATGTAGCTTTCTAAAGGTGAAATAACTTTTCAAAGCGGTCCAGTAGTTTCGGAGCCTATTTGATGCAAACAAACAAACACTAAAATCTTTCCTCTTTATAATATTAGTATAGATAGCTAAGAACCATCTTGATTACGTCAGATTTTTAGCCGTGTGGTGATCGGTTGAGAATAACACCACCCCATCTCTTTCCGTGGGTGTCGTAAGAGGCGACTAAGGAAACACAAATGAGACCTGCCTCCTAGTAATCCATCCCAGGCAACGACACTTCATTTTTTTCTGAATCTGAGGTGTCGTCCTATGGTCTCATGCGGTGTGGTAGGGTCTGTAAAGGGCCGTCTGGTTCGCGACCACCCTCCTACCGACGCCAAACAGCTTGCTGTGTTCCGTCGGTGCGTGGGAGTGCCAGTGCCTTTATAGGCATTTTCCGGGTTAACTCGCTCCATCGTCGACCTCATCGTCGACCTCAACGGTCAAGATTGAGGTCAAGAGTTAACCCATCTTATAGTAAAAAAAAAAAAAAAGCTTTCGTCAAACTTACAAAACCTCTCATTTTTGTTGGGAAAGGGGGTTAAAAAACCACCAAAATCCCTCTTTCTATTCACCACCGGCCCTCAAACTTTCAAACACAGTTTAGCAATCGCTGATCGTATTCAATAAATGGTTTGACCTGAATTTTAACTGGCTGTGACGCAAAAGTAGTATTATGTGTTTAACGTGTTGTAATTCGATCTGCGGCCAATTTTAATCAGAACTGTGAAATTGGTTCAAATTCCTATGATTTTTTTATGGCATTGACATTTTTTAAACGCGCGCACCGTATAGTTGTTAGAGTGTCTGTCTTGTAGGCGTCAGGTACCAAGTTTGATCCCCAGTAACAACAACATAAACAGAAAATGACATGGTCTTTAGATGGTCTTTCTCCATAAGTTAGATCGCCAGCGTCTCACCAATCAGACACAGTAACATGACTATTGTTCCTATTGGTACATAACATGACCAATAGGTCCTTTTTATGGGTCCTTTTTTTTAAAAATCGGAATGGTTTTGCTCTTGACCACAATCTAGCTCAGAGGCGAAGATGTGGTCGAGGATGTAACGAGCTCACCCAGAAGAAGCCTATTCACTCGTACTTTTAAAATGACGCCGACAGAGAATTCCACTCCACTCCTGGGCAGTGCGCAATATAAAAGATGAAGAATGGTGCTCAGTTCGTATCCGAGGGATCTCGACAAGATAAAGGTGATACCCCGCAGTGCGTCTGGACGTTCGATAGAAAAAAGGGGCAGGTGTAATGAGCTCATGCAGCTTCTGAGCATATTCAGAAGGCTGAATGTGTTGTGTAATCATGATCTAATCCGGTCAGTTTCCCCTATTAGCAGGGTCACGGAGATCAGATGGCAGTTGCTTCACTGTCCTAATCTTGGATCATGGTCAAGTGGTGTGTAATATTAGAAAAGTAAAAGTGTGTTTGTACGTCTGTCCTTCCATCACGTCGTAACACTCGTAAGATATTTTTTTGCATAGAGATAGTTGACATACACAGGGCTTTAGGTATCTCTCTTTCAACCTCTCGGGTGATTAATCAGGCCATGAAACTGAACATTTTCCCCAAGGAACATAGGTCAAAATACGAAAAAAATTTTTTTTGATCTCCCATACAAAATGCGCTATACGCTGATGAAGTTTGTGTGGGAACTCAAATTTTTTTTTCGTACCCCTAAAGAGACCTACAGCCCTGTATATAGGTAAGACCTATAAAATTGCTGTTTTACATATATAAATTGTACAGAAAAAAATCAAATCAGAAAAAAAAGAATCACAGAATGTATGAGGAAAGTTCTATCAAACTGAAAAAAAACAGCAATTTCACAGTAAGGAAACCCAATATTAAAGTTAACAATAAAACAATCAAATGAAAAGCGTCTTACCAAATATCCTCAGCGGTGTAAAAAAACAGGGCCAAGTCCGAAAAAAATCCACAAAATAACTTCACACTTTTAATTTCACAAAAAAAATCTCACTTCACATTTCTGTCTCAGGAACACTTAAAAAAAATTATCCAAAATAATAATCATAGTAGTAAAAGAGAATGAATATAGCGAAGGCATAAAGTGCAAATTGTATATACAGAAGAAAAATATCTCTAATGTTGCTGATAATAGATTCTATTATCCCCTTTTCTGGAGGAATTGGTGGTGGTTTATAATCTTGCATTTACGTTTTTTTTTGTTTTGCCAATTCTGTAACAATTTTTTTTATTAAAATCTTTTTTTTTGGAGTCTGGAAGCGACTTCTACTGTGCCAACGAACTTCAATTCAATTCAAGACGTCGAAAATGGCGTCTTTAATCGTAATTTTGCCAATGTCTGACAATTTTAATACAAATCAAAATATACAGGGCTTTAGGTAAATCGCTTCCAACCTCTCGGGTGGTTAATCAGTCCATGAAACTGAACAACTTTCCCAAGGAATACCTATAGGTCAAAATACGAAAAAAATATTTTGAGTTCCCATACAAACTTCATTAGATAGCGCATTTTGTATGGAAGATCAAATTTTTTTTTTGTATTTTGACCTATTTTCCTTGGGGAAGTTGTTCAGTTTCATGGACTGATTAACCACCCGAGAGGTTGGAAGAGAGATACCTAAAGCCCTGTATACCTACATAAAACATAACCTCTCTATACAACTTGTGCGATTGGCTGATTTTCCTTTTTTTGAGAATTCATAAACTTAGGTCCCTAAGGAAAAGTTCGCTAACTAATTTCAGTCACCTAATAGTTTCATACTTAAATATTATGCCAGCGTGGTGGACTATGGCCTAAATCCCCTTCGTGTTTCGAAGGGAGGCTCGTGCCCCTCGGTGGGGACGTATATGGGCCGGTAAAAAAAATATATTAAGGAAATAGGTACGAGAATATGTATTGGGTATGCAATTTTCTATGCCCTAGCAGGATTTCGCATCTAATTTTTTGTTTATGTTTAAGGCCTTAATTCTATAAGAGTTGTAAAAAAGCAAATAAATCATTGAATAATGACGCCATACACTTGATTTTGTGGTTCTTGCGTAAAAGTAATAAATTAATAATAAAATAACAGGTTTGAACTAAAAAGAATGTGACATTGAAACTAATTTGTCTACTACGTACAGTCCTTCCAATTGGGTGTGCAAAGTCATTCATATTTGAACCTTATCTCAAGTAAATAAGACACAATGTCACAGTAGTGGATACTGGTTTAGTAAACTGACTGGTTTGTAAATAATTAATTTGTATTTTAGAATAAACAACTCTTTTGCACCACAAAAAAATAAACGGTGAAAGGGAACGAGGAAAAAAAAGTTGGTTAATTAATTATAATATTCGGTAATACATGTAAATAATGTATTATAATATTCGGGGTATGCTTGACCACTACAAATAATAAAAGTTAACAGTTTGTGTTTGTAAAATTGGTGGATCTTAAAGAAAAATACACAAAAATCACTTTTTATCCGAAAAAGTAACTGACAAATCGGCCATTATTAAGATCAAAGAAAAAAAAATAGTTTCTACAAATAACAACTGATGCCAGCTTACCCTGTTAGGGATTATAACTGAGCGAATGTTTGTGGAAAATAAATGTAACAAATTCCAGAACTAGAAAATCCTCAACCAATTTTAAAGCATTTTTCTTCATAAAAAAGATATTACATATTTAATGTATTTAAGTAAAGGGAAAAATATATATTTAAGAAGTGCAAAAAAGCCATCAGTGTTATGACTGCCTATGCTTCAAGGAAAACGATGTGAAAATTTGGTTATTTAAGCATGGCAGTGAAAAAGTCATCTACGTATAACGCAACATTTTCAACACTCTAATTTTAGGACAATAAAGCAAAAAAATCAGAAAACCACAGCCTAAAAAACTAAAGCGACAACTTAAACTTTTTGCAAACTCATTTAAAATCACACTGAGTAAAATTGTCACTGGCTATTACATGAACTCAACAACTGCACACAACACGAAAAAAAAACTCCTTCACTTGAAAAAACTCACACACAGAACCAACCAACTAAGTAACCTTCTAAAACTTCTACTTACGGAAAATTCGCTATAAAATTGTGGGAAAAAAGTTGGAAAATTTGTTTTAAAAAAAACGGATAGCCTACAACCACGTCTTGGCGTTATGGTCGCCTAACTGGCACTTTCGTAGTGAGTGTCTGTGCGCGCGCGCAGTGGGGATAGTACGGTGACCATGTGTCTAAGATAATGTCGGATAGTACGCGGAATATAATGTTTTCATTGCATTGTACTCATATAAAGTGACTTAGACTAAGTTAGCGAAAATCAAGAATGTGAATTACCCCACGAAACTGAACAACTTTGAATAAATGAATGAATGAAATATACTTTATTGCAAACCTGAGACAAACAAAAGTAAATAAACATAAATAATCAAATAGAATGTACTTCCAGTTTACTAAATTTGACAAAATGTTTACTACAACATTGCTTTTATAGTAAGAATATCTTGAAATTAGACATAATTGAATAATAATTGTTTTTGACATATTTTATTTGAATATTATTGACAATTTGTATAAATTTAATATAATTTTATTTTTTCTTGAGTGGCACGTTGTAGAATATTTCCGTTCAATAAAAACCGAGACTAACATACTAACATTTATAACATTTGCGTGCTTATCTGCATGCTTATCTGTAAGCTGAAAACACTATTCTTAATATTATATAACATCTGTAATTCGTACTGTTTTCCAGCAAATAAATACTATTCTATTCTATTATACAAAAAGGCAGCCTTATTGCTAAGATGGCACTCTCTTCCTGCAACCTTTAGGTTAGAAACAGGAACATATAAGGAATTATTCCTTGTTCCCAAGCAATATATGTCGAAAAATGAAAATTTCGCCCCTTCATACGACATGTGCTATCAACTGGCCTTGGTTTCGTTTTTTTTTAAATTTGACATAGGTTCCTTGGGGAAAGTTATTCAATTTCGTGGAGAGAATCACCACCTACAATTTTTTTAACTAATTTAAAGTCACTATATATACATAAACAACGTGTTTACTTGCTAAATCAATTATTAAAAGTATTAAGTTTCCTTTTTTATTCAATTGCTTAATAACTTTTGAATGGATGAACCAATTTCGATCAAATATCGCTAAAAACCAACTCGATTACATCAGCTTTCAAACAAAACAAAACGCATCGAAATCGGTCCATTCATTTAGGAGCTACGATATCACAAACAGAAGTACAGATACACAGCCATACAGATATACACGTCAAACTTATAACACCCCTCCTTGTTTGTCGGGGGTTAATAAAATAATGCACAAACACAGGCACAGACAAAAACCCACAGACACATGACTTCTGACATAATTACACCAGCAATACCAATTAAAACAATCACACTAAAGAAAAATATGGCATATCAGAGCAAATAACTAAATATTCACAATAACTCATCGCTTCGAAATATCATGTTAGAAAAT